>BQNB010091300.1:0-26911 GCA_026074375.1 Tanacetum coccineum
AGTTCATAAACCAAGATGTATCAATGAAAGTGATAAGCGCAAGTTTCTTTGTTTCTTTTTGACATGCATGATGTAACATACCTTTACATGTAATTACTTGAGTGTTTACGTATTGCTTTACTAATTAAAAATGATTGCGGGGCTGTTTCGGATTACTTATTTTAATTTCTAAAAAGTAACTATTTTGGGATCGTTTGCAGAAAATTAAGCTCATAGATGCTTCGACTACTTACTATGGTTATGTTTAAGAAGGAGCTTAATCTTGTTTCTTCTGCTATTGGTTTTACCTAAAGTCATGTTTTATAATGTTTTCCTGTTTATTTTTTCCTTAGTGTTTTTAAGTTATCAAATTCTATTTAAATAGTAATTTTTGTGATATATCCATTCACTAGCTTTTAATCTGTTCAGTTGATGAAAAACTTGTCTTATATGATTTTTGCAGATTAAGGATATCATTCCTGCAGTTAAGAGAGCTTGTAATAAATCCAGATCACTTGCTACCGCTACTTAAATAAGTGTTTGCAACTTTTTTATGTTTCAGTTGCAACTTGTTTCACTCTGTAGTTGTTTTAGCTAAAAGGTTACACATATACACGATACATTTCATTTAGAGGTGACGGATGAATTAAACTTGTATACATATGAATGATGTATTTTGGTTTTCTAGAACTCGATATTACTGAAATGCATGATTGTTTCAGATTGCTTATATTGAAGCTGTTGGATTGCTTCCTAAATACACTAATAGGGGCTGTTTGAGATCGTTTTTGAAAAACTAATCCCAAACAACCCCATTTTTTCTAAAAATAAAATATATTAGAGACAGGTTTCTATCTTTAAAACCAGTCCATATTATGTTTTCCGGACGTGTTTTAATCATCTAACAGGTCTCAAAAACCAAATGCAAACGTGTTTTTAATCGCCAAACCAGTCTCAAACACCCAATGCAGACCGGTTTATAAACCGGTCTCGGTTTGATTTCACATGGAGACCCCCCTCATACAGACCATACGGAAAACCAGTCTCGATTTGGTTTAGAACAGGTCATGGAAGCACTTTTTGTAGTAGTGATCCCTCTTAAATATTACGTTTTGATGGTCCCATGACTTCTTATCCTTTAAAATGCATGAGATTTATTTATCTTATTTGTAGTAAAATGTTCTTATGCATGCCGTGTCAAATATGCTACATGTGTCAAATATGCTACACGTTTCTATTCTAAAGCCACATATATAATTTTTTTTTCTTATTTTATTTTATTATAATGTTAAGTGTATACACAAATAGCTAATGGTGTAGATATAATCCTGCCAAGAATCTTCCTGTAATAATCCAAAATAACGAATATCAGAAAAACATAAAAATCAAAAAATGACAATATTATAAGTTTCCATAAATAACCAACATTATGTTTTACGGACGAGTTTTTAATCATCCAACAGGTCTCAAAAACCAAATGCAGACGTGTTTTTAATCGCCAAGCCGGTCTCAAACACCAAATGCAAACCGGTTTATAAACCCCCCCGATCGGTTGATTTCACATGGAGAGCCCCCCTCATACAGACCATACGGAAAAAAAACCGGTCTCGATTTGGTTTAAAACGGGTCTTGGAAGCACTTTTTGTAGTAGTGATTCCACTGTAAGCTAACTAATCAAAATGGTTTGAATTCAGTTGACCCATTACTCTTATAGAAATGAAACATAACTTAAGTCCACTCACTTACATATCCAATTGCCAGAAGAACAAGAATATGCCAAGGAGTTAACAACTTCACAACATTTTAACTTAATACTAGGCCTATGGTTATCAGTTATCCGCTATCAAAATTCATCACAGAATGTACACCATACTTGTAGCCATCTAGAACCTACGATACCAACATGTACACAAGTCTAACAACATAATCGACATCCAAAATTCCAATTGTAATAAATACTGCCAAGAATCTTCCTGTAAAATCCAAAAATAACAGAATATCAAGTGACAATATTATAAGTTTCCATAAATAACCAACATTATGTTTTACGGACGTGTTTTTAATCATCCAACAGGTCTCAAAAACCAAATGCAGACGTGTTTTTAATCGCCAAGCCGGTCTCAAACACCAAATGCAAACCGGTTTATAAACCGGTCTCGGTTTGATTTCACATGGAGAGCCCCCTCATACAGACCATACAGAAAACCGGTCTCGATTTGGTTTAGAACGGGTCTTGGAAGCACTTTTTGTAGTAGTGATTCCACTGTAGCTATCAAATCAAAATGGTTGAATTCAGTTGACCTTTACTCTTATAGAATTGAAACATAACTTAAGTCCACTCACTTACATATCCAATTGCCAGAAGAACAAGAATATGCCAAGGAGTTAACAACTTCACAACATTTTAACTTAATACTAGGCCTAGGGTTATCAGTTATCACTATCAAAATCATACAGACAGTACACATACTTGTAGCCATCTAGAACCTACGATAGCAACATGTACACAAGTCTAACAACATAATCGACATCCAAAATTCCAATTGTAATAAATACTGCCAAGAATCTTCCTGTAAAATCCAAAAATAACAGAATATCAAGTGACAATATATTATGTTTCATTATATAACCAACATTATGTTTTACGGACGTGTTTTTAATCATCAACAGGTCTCAAACCAAATGCCAGACGTGTTTTTAATCGCAAGCGTCTCAAACACCACATGCAAACGGTTTATAACCGCGTCATCGGTTTGATTCACATGGAGAGCCCCACTCATAACAGACCATACCGGAAAACGGTCCTCGTTTGGTTTAGAAACGGGGTCTTGGAAGCACATTTTGTAGTTAGTGATTCCTCTGTAAGAAACAAATCAAAATTGGTTTGAATTCAGTTGACCCATTACTCTTATAGAATGAAACATAACTTAATGGTCCTCTCAGCTTTCATATCCTATTGCCAAAGAACAGAATATGCAAGGAGTTAAAACTTCACACTTTTTAAACTTAACTACTAGGCCTAGGGTTATCAGTTATCACTTTCAAAAATCATACAGACAGTACACATACTTGTGCATCTTGAACTTCGATACCACATGTACCACAGTCTAAACTATCGACATCCAAAATTCCAATTGTAATAAATACTGCCAAGAATCTTCCTGTAAAATCCAAAAATAACAGAATATCAAGTGACAATATTATAAGTTTCCATAAATAACCAACATTATGTTTTACGGACGTGTTTTTAATCATCCAACAGGTCTCAAAAACCAAATGCAGACGTGTTTTTAAATCGCCAAGCCGTCCTCAAAACACCAAATGCAAACGGTTTATAAAACCCCCCGCCCCCCCCCCCCCCCCCCCCCCCCCCCCCCCCCCCCCCCCCCCCCCCGGGGTGGGGTCTCGGTTTGATTTCACATGGAGAGCCCCCCTCATACAGACCATACGGAAAACCGGTCTCGATTTGGTTTAAAACGGGTCTTGGAAGTACTTTTTGTAGTAGTGATTCCACTGTAAGCTAACTAATCAAAATGGTTTGAATTCAGTTGACCCATTACTCTTTTAGAAATGAAACATAACTTACGTCCACTCACTTTCATATACCAATTGGCCAGAAGAACATGAATTGCCAAGGAGTTACAACTTCACAAACATTTTTAATTAATACTAGCCTAGGGTTATCAGTTATCACTATCAAAATCATACAGACAGTACACATACTTGTAGCCATCTAGAACCTACGATACCAACATGTACACAAGTCTAACAACATAATCGACATCCAAAATTCCAATTGTAATAAATACTGCCAAGAATCTTCCTGTAAAATCCAAAAATAACAGAATATCAAGTGACAATATTATAAGTTTCCATAAATAACCAACATGATGTTACTGCACTAAAGCTGGAGTTGATTGAGAATTAAGATCATACTATCATAGTCTGAAAAGAACCTTCTTATCAGTTTCCTTATTAGCATTTATTAGTTACCTTTAGGGTTAATGACATATAATAGCAACGTACTTTTCAATTTGAGCCGTTATCAGATACGAACTTTAAAAAGTATCACAATACCCATCCAACTTTCAAAATTTGTGCTATTATCATACTTTTGATGACGTGTCATGTTATAAATGGTGCCACGTGTCAGACTTTCAGGTATGCCACGTCAGTGCCACGTCATTGACACGTCATCAAAAGTATGATAATAGCACAAATTTTGAAAGTTGGATGGGTATTGTGATACTTTTTAACAGTTTCATATTGACTAACGGTCAATGGTAAGTACGTGGATTATTACTTGCCATAACCCTTACCTTTATTTATTTTCTCTTTTTAGTTCAACAAGTTGTGTAGGGATCCTTTTATTTTAGGGGATTAGGATTGTAATTCTTATTATGTTGATTGAATATGAAGAAATTGATTTGTTAATCAAGAGGGGGGTCGGTTAATTCTCTTACATATAAACTCAGGGGGTCGGTTTATCCCATCAATATAAACTATCTATCTTGTTTATAATCTTCTATCAATTCTATTATCGATCCGGTTCGTAACAATTGGTATTGAAAATAAGATAGGACTACCAAATGATCTTTAATCAAATTATATTCTTTCAGTACCTTATGCAATATCCCTTTGTTTTATGTAAAGTAAAGCCTTTGACTTAAAAATAGGTTTACGCAAGTGTGTTTAGTACTTGATATATAACTGTAAACGCTTTTAACCAGCCTAAACAATTGAATCTTGTCTGGTATCATGTCTCCGCCTATACAAAGAATATGAAAACTAACAGTAAGGCACCAGCCATGTAATTCATATAGGAAGGTCATGTTGGATTAGACATCAATAGCCCAGTTGCATAACGATTAGAGATCACATTCAATAGAAACCGATCTAAATTCAACTCAAAACTAAATGATTTACACAGTGATACAAATGTATATGGCACATGTGTTTTCATCATTGCATACATGGAATTTGGAGATCAAATAACATTTGGAGTAAAGTTGGATACATTTTCAAAAAGTCAACAGGTGATAATTATTCTTTCAACGTGATTTGCATGTCTTCTTTCCGATCAATTTAAATGACAACCATTGGGTATTGGGTGAAGTCAACTTGGAGCGTGGAGCTTGATTATGTATGATAGTTCTCTAATCAATTGTAAAGAGAGAGTTGAGAAAACTCATATCTATTCTCAATAAAGATAATATACTTTGAAAACAATGAGGGGAGTACTTCACGAGAGGATGACGTATATTACGTAGAGCAGGCCTTTGGGCCTGGACTACATAAACCTCACATGTAAAGCGGGCTTCTGGGCCTCGCTTACATAAATCACACATGGGCCCAAGCCCAAGAAGACAACCAACACGATGGACCAAAATAAGCCCAAGACAAATTGGCGATGGTCCGGAAGTGACAAGACGGATAAGGGGTTTTCGAATGATACTTCCGCAAGGCAAGCAGAAGTCCGCTAGTTAAACCCATATCCGCAAGACACGATTACAGCGGATCTTTGCCCGACAAGGGTCCCACTTCGGCCCAACAAACCCAAGCGAAATAATAGGAAAACCTAGTATTTGGCTCACCTATAAAAGGGGATACTCTCACACTCCACAAGGTACAATTCTCTAATCATATTTCACACACACACTCTCTGACATTCTCTTATAAATATGCATACTTACTCTCACGTCGGAGTCTAATCGTGGTGTCCGTCCTCACGATAAGACTAACGGTTTGCCTTTGATTGTGCAAGAATTCATCTTTTCACTTGATTTAGTACAAGGCCTCATCCATCGGGTCAACCCCATAACCATCCAGGCCCATCTTATCAACCCGTAACATATTTTGTACAAACAAGTTGGCGCCATCCGTGAAACCAGGATACAACTGCGTTTTACAAAAATACTCACCATGAGCAATCCCGAACAACCTCCCCCTAGCCAGCCCACGTCCGTCGTGCGGAATACAATCGGGAGGGAAAAGAGCCAACTCCGAACGAGGCAGGCCTGCATCTGAGGCAGCCCTTCGGGAATATTGCAACAAGAATTACAGCTAACTACTGCCAATCATAGCTAAGAAGTTTAATAAGAAAAAAGAAAAGAATGAAAAGCTGAAAGAAGTGAAAGCCCGACTTAACTTCGACGGATCTACCGGAACATCACGATATTCCGAGTCAAAGACGAGTACCAGGGAATATGAAAAGAGGTATTGATCTAGGTGCTCGCGCAGCCCAAGACCTAGCCCTTGTGTGTTCTCAAGACTCAGACGTGACCGATCAAGATAGCCAAAACCAAAAGAGAAAGAAGGAGGCGTGTTCAAAAGATTTGGAAGTTCGGGAAAGAGTTGTCGCACGCTCCAATAGCCACAATCAAACTTCATACTCAAGGTACACAGACGCTCTCTCAGAAAGTGAAGACAGCAGAGGCGGTCATTGGAAATCAAGGTCAAAGAAAAAAAACCAAGTAGGGAGGAGGACGATCTGTCTCAGCCATAGGTGTGTGAAGAAGTAGATCCTTTTACACCCAGAATTCGCTATTTTGATTTTCTAATGACAAGAATGCCCAGCCATATTAAGATATATGACGGAAGTGAGGATCCGGAAGATCACCTAAAAATTTTACTGACAGCCGCAAAAACAGAGCGGTGGGCTATGCCAACCTCGTGCCACATGTTCAACTCTATGCTGACACGAAACGCAAGAGTATGGTTCGATGACATTCCGGCTGAATCGATTGAAGATATTGATGATTTAAAGAAAGCATTCTTAGAAAACTATCTTCAACAGAAGAAGTGCATCAAGGATCCCATAGAGCTCCATAACATCAAGCAATGGGATGGAAAGTCCACGGAAAATTTTGTGAGAAGATACAAATTAGAAAGCAGGGATGTCAAGGGAGCACCAGAGTGCATGAGAATCTCTAGATTCATGCATGGGATTACAAACCATGAGCTAATCAAACGCCTCCATGATAAAATCCCAAAAACGGTGGACGAAATGATGAGAGTGACCACGTCCTTCCTCTGGGGAGAAGTGGCAGCATCAAATCATGAACGAAAGAAGTCATTTCCACCGTGAAAACAGCAAGAAGGTAACCAAAAGTAAATTTTTAGGATAGGGAGTTTTCTGAACCAGCAAAGGCCGGAAAGGAAGCAGGATCAGTTTATCATTCTCTCGAAAAGACTCCTTAAAGAAATTTTTGCTTCAGAAAAAGCAAAATTCAAAGCCCCGCCACCGATGACGACTCCGGTCAAAAAGCAGAACCATGCCAAGTTTTATGAGTTTCATGGTGAAGTGGGGCATAACATAGACGAGTGTATGCACCTGAAAAAGCAGATAGAAGAAATGCTCAAGGCAGTGAAACTGTCACACCTAATAAAAGAACTCAAACAGAATAGTGGGAAAGAATAGCCCAAAGCAACAAAGAAAGGGGAAACTTCTGGAAAAGACAAAGCATTAGCTATACTAATGGTCCAGCCATTGGAAAGAGTGGCTAGACAAAAGATAACGCAAAGCTTTTCTCCTAACACAGAGATATTTTTTCCACCCCTGTATGAGGATTAAGGAATAGAAGGACCAATGATCATTGAGGCAGAAGTAGGAGGACATTGCATACACCGCTTGTACATGGATGGTGGATCAGCTTTAGAAATACTGTATGAACACTGTTTCAACCGATTACGTCTGGAAATAAAAAACCAGTTGGTGCCAACAACCACTCCTTTGATTGGGTTCATTGGTGAGATAATATGGCCGATAGGGCAAATACAACTACTGGTAACAATTAGAGACGAAGAGCACTTTGCTTCAGCTTGGATGAATTTTGTGATTGTTAGGTCACCATCCTCATACAATGGAATTATCAAAAGATTTAGGGTCAGGAAGTTACAAGCAGTTCCATCAACAGTTCACGGAATGCTGAAGATCCTGGTAGAAGGAGGAGTAATCACTTTAAAAAGTAGTAGGTTAGTTCCGTTGGAATGCGCGATGGTCTCGGTACCACCCCCCCACCCCCTAGAAGGACCTTTACGTCCACCAAACAATAGGTGAAGAAGGATTAAGTGCAAATAAACCCAGAATATCTGGAACATATAGTTATGATAGGCTTCACTTTCACAGAGGAAGGCAACAACAAGTTATGCAATCTACTCTAACGTAACTTAGACATTTTTGCCTGGAAGCCTGCGGATATGACTGGCATCCCAAGGCACATAGCGGAGCACTGCTTAACACGCGGGAAGGATGCTCTGCGATTAGGAAAAAAAACGAGGGCAAGCAGCTGATCGAATCCAAGCAATACAGGAGGAAGTGGGGAAACTTGTGGAAGCAGGAATCATGAGGAGCGTATTACCTATCATGTGACTGGTTATCTAACCAGTGATGGTAATGACAGAATGGATGGTTAGCTGGAGGATGTGTGTCGACTTCAATGACTTGAACAAGGCATACCCTAAAGATGGTTATCCCCTATTAGAAATAGACTGGAAAGTGGAATCCCTGTGCGGGTTCCCTTTTAAATGTTTCCTAGACGCATACAAAGGCTATCACCACATACAAATAGCAAAAAATGAAGAGAAAATAGCATTCATCACAAGTTAAGGAATATTTTGCTACACAAAGATGCCTTTTGGCCTACGGAATGCCGAAGCCACTTACCAGTGATTGGTGGATAAAGCATTCCATAAACAAATTGGCAGAAACCTTGAAGTATATGTGGATGTCTTTGTTATCAAGAGCCGCATGGAGGATGAGATAGTCAGAGATGTAGAAGAGACGTTCAAAACTCTAAGAGGAAATAAAGAAGTCTGAATCTTACAATAATGTACTATGGAATTAGAGAGTAATGTTTTGGGGTACAAAGTTAGTCACTAGGGATTGAAGGTATGCCCAGACAAGGTAGATGCCATTTTAAGTCTTTCGTCCCCAAAATGCTTAAAAGATGTGCAAAAGTTAAACAAAAAACTCGCAAGCCTGAACAGGTTCTTAGCCAAATCAGCAGAAAAATCATTGTCGTTCTTTAAAACTCTAAAAAAGTGCACAAAGAAAAGCGACTTCCATTGGAATATGGAAACTGAAGAAGCGTTCAAGCAAATGAAGCAGCTTATTGCTGAGCTCCCCATGTTGGTCGCACCAATGGAAAAGGAAGAACTCATCGTTTACCTGGCAGCGGCAAAAGAAACGGTAAGCGCAGTCTTGATGACGGAAAGGGAAACCAAGCAAATGCCCATATACTTTGTCAGCAGGGCATTAAGAGGTCTAGAAATAAACTACACATCGATGGAAAAATTAGTGTTGGCCTTGGTGCATGCCAGTAAACGCCTAAAAAGGTACTTCCAGGAATATCCGATCATAGTAATCAAGGACCAACCAATACAACAAGTATTATCCAGACCAGAAGTAGCAGGAAGGCTACAAAAATAGAGCATCAAATTAGGAGAATACGCCCACCCAACCATATTCCCTACTCCCCCCCCCCCCCCCCCCCCCCCCCACGACCTAGAGTATCAGTCAAAGGGCAAATATTAGCAGACTTCATAGTCGAACGACCAGAAGAGGATTCTCTAGATACTCTGATGGAGATAGAAGAAGAGCTTTCGGATCCATGGATTCTGTTTATGGACGGATCATCCTACACAGATGGCTCCGGAGCAGGACTAATACTCACAAATCCAGAAGGGACAGAATTTACTTATGCCCTTAGATTTAGGTTCGACGCCACAAAGAATAAAGCATAATATAAAGCTTTGATTTCCGGACTAAGGATAGCGAAACAAATGGGTGTTAAAAACCTTTAGGCAAATGTTGATTCATGATTGGTGGCTAACCAAGTAAACGGAATGTACGTGGCAAAAGAGACTGACATGGTCTGATACCTGGAAAAGGTGAAAGCACCCACCAATGGGTTCAAGGCATTCTTAATAAGACAAATACCCAGAAGTGAGAATAAAAAAACAGATGCACTAAGCAAAATAGCATCCATAAGCTTTGCGCACCTAAGTAAGAAAGTGATAGTCGAAGAACTAAAGGTAAAATCAATAAGCAAAGTGGAAGTACTGGCGGTAGTAAAGGAAGAAGGGGACACATAGATGGCTCCCATCCTCGAATACATCAAGGAGGAAATTCTACTAGCGGATGTAAAAAAAGCAAGAGCAGTAAAATACAAGTCGCAGCGATTCGCCGTGATTAGCGAGACTCTATATAGGAAGTCTTTCCTCGGACCATGGCTACGATGTGTAGAGCCACTCCAAGCCAACTATGTCTTGAGAGAAATACATGAAGGATCTTGTAGCATGCACGCAGGTACATGATCCGTTGTGGCAAAAGCTTTAAGGATTGGTTACTATTGGCCCACTATGCATAAAGATGCAAGAGCGTTAATAAGAGCATGCCAAGACTGTCAGATTCATAAGCCTGTTCTAAGGAATCCGTAGCAAAAGCTAACCCTAATCACATCTCTGTGGCCATTCTACAAATGGGGAATTGATATAGCTGGGCCTTTTTTGGAGGAGCCAAGGAAAGTCAAATTCTTAATAGTAGCCATGGATTACTTCACAAAATGGATTGAGGCAAAACCAGTTGCAACTATCACGGGCAACCAAGTCAAAAAATTTGTGTGGAACAACATTGTCTGTAGATTTAGACTCCTCGAAGAAATTATCTCAGACAACGGAAAACAATTTTGGGACAATCCATTCAAAGATTGGTGTGAAAAACTATGTATTCGCCAACATTTTGCTTCTATTAAACACCCACAAACCAATGGCCTAGTAGAAAGAGCAAACCGTAGTCTAGGAGAAGGAATAAAGGCAAGGTTAAAAGCAAGTAAAAATTGGATGGAAGAACTTTCTCATGTTCTATGGGCGCACCGTACAATGATAAAGTCTAGCAACGGAGATACTTCATTCTAGTTAACATACGGAACGGAAGTTGTCATCCCAGTGGAAATTGGCATGCCCACGCTCAGAACAGCGGAAGTAGATCCAGTACAAAACAATGAAGCCTTGGAAATCAATCAAGACCTCTTGGAGGAAAAAAGAGAAGAAGCAGCAATACGCGAGGCCAAGAGTAAAGCAAAGATGGAGAGGTATTATAATTCTAAAGTTCGAAGTACAAGTTTTAAGCCGGGCGACCTAGTGTATCGTAACAATGAAACAAGCAGTGCGGAAGATACAGGGAAGCTAAGCCCTAAGTGGGAAGGACCGTACAAAGTTACGGAAGCACTTAGAAATGGGGCATACAAGTTAAGAGATCATGACGAAAAGCAGCTTCCGCGGACTTGGAACATTAGCAACCTCAAGAGGTGTTATGTTCACAAAATGTAAGCAACTCACCCATGCGGACTCCACAGTGGGGGTAATGCATTTCAATTTATCTTATTTATGTATTGTAACATTTTCTAAATTTCAATAAAAGTGAAGCCTAGCTACCTTCACAAATTTTCCTTTAAATTCATCATTCCTTACTTTGCAATGTTATATTATATGTGATTAAGACGCGCGCACAATGAGGCACGGCCTAATAAACGTTATTTCGTATAACAACAGGATGAGTAAACCTAACAATTAACTCAAGTATACGTAAGAGGTATTGCAAACCCAGTATAGGGGGAATAAACCGCAAATATTCAAATAAGACTACCAGGTTAAAATGTGTCGCCATGATATTATAACTGTAGCAAAAGCCTAAATTAGAAACTAAAACATTCAAATGGTACAAGTACATTTGACCGCATCCAAAAAGGTCACACACAACCGCGGTATACAAATGGATAAAACACTTAGAAAAAGTATTCACACATAAGAGGCTACAACAAAAAGGTCACATACGACCAAGCCCAAGCATTATAGCAAGCTACTAAGAGATATTTAGCTCCGCATCATCAACGTTAAGGAAAGGGTTAACATCTGCACTAGTACATTCTTGACTACCCACATGCACAACCACATAATCATCTGTCAAAATAGGAGGAATGGAGCTCGCAGAAGCATAAGTAGTAGACAAGGCCGTGGTAGTGTCGGGAGCAGCATCAGAAGTACCTTTCGTCTCTTCCAAAGCAACGGAAGATAAAGACTCAACTAAAAGAACAAACACGTCACGGAGAGCTGACCTATGATTAGCAATATTATCCCTGATCTTTTGAACTCAGTTATAGGAAACATCAAGGGAAAATGACAAGCAGGTGGCACCAACGACAGTTTGGTCCGGTGAATGATGAATGGGGACCATTAGTTGGTCAACATGAGGTTGCGCTTCATTTAAACCTAGTCTTTCATCAAGAGTTTCTTCTAAACGAAGAATGCCCATTAAAGTCTCGACACTCGCGTCTTTGTTGGACTTCAACTCAGCTAGTAAGGAAATGTTCACATCCTGAAGCTCTTGTAAAGCGGAAACATAATCACTCTCCGCGAAAGGATTGAACGCAGCAACATCTGTCAATACCCTACCCTCCTGGCCGTGAGTCATTCTAGCGGCTAACCCATCTTGCGTTTCTCAATAGCCTTGCTAATAGCCACTCCAAGAGCAGAGAGATACTCCGGCGAATGAAGACACTTAACGATAGCAAGCTTCATGCCGTAGGTAAGAAGCCACCTACGGCCGGCAATGGTCGTCAAAAGGTGAGGATAGAATTTCTCCTCCAAGTGAAGGGCCATTTCAACAAAGTCAGTATATAGTTTGTCGAATTTATCATTCACAACCCTCATCCGCTCATCCTGGAATTTCTCAAGCTGACTCATACAGTCTTCATACACCATGACCTTCTCCTGGAGCCCAGCAGAGGATGTATCCAGCTCATGCACCTGCAATTATACGAAAGCATAAAGATAAGAAAAAAAAAGATTAAGTGTAAAGATATATACCCGATTCGCAAGATTGTCACTCTGCAACTTAACAGCAGTAACCTGGTCATCCAAGTCGGCAACCTCTTGTTCCCTAACCTTTATTGAAGCCGCAAGATTTGTCACTTTGACATCCAACTCACTCTTCTCATTCTCTAAGGTGGTGTTATGTCCCGTCAAAGCTTGAATGTCATCTCGAAGAGATTTCTTAACAACCTTACACTGAGAGACTTCGGCACGAAGACGAATGGCCTTCGCGGCTTTCGCCTCCTTCAAAAGCAGTTGAGCTCTGAGATCTTCAATCTCTTTTTCCCTGGCCTTCAACACCTCTGTTTGCTCATCAACAACAGATTTCAATTTTCTCTTCTCCTTGATGTTGTACTTAGCACGCATCCTTACTTCAGCACTCAAGGACATCTGGCGAGCGGCTCCAACATTAAATTTAGTAAAAACTTGATCATGCTCTATTTCGCGAATAGATGCAAAAAAATTTAGAGGAGCGAACTCATCAATCATCTCACGACAAACACCACCATCGTCAAGATGGGACCCATTAGTCATGTTCCACTGAGAAACGTAAACCTTTTGAAGATCATAATCGGGGTCAATGACGGTGCGGATTCCACTAACAAGGAAATCATTGCCGGTAAGATCAGAGAAACCACCAAGAATGGGCTCAGTCCCACCAGTAGAGGACGAACCAGCAGCAAACAAGGAAGGCTTGGCAGATGTTTCTTTAAGAACCGTAGTAGCATCAACTGTTGCAATCACGGTAGTAGCATTCGTCATAACTAGAGCAGAAGACATGACAATAGAATCAACTTCAGCCTTCGCAACATTAGCGCCGGAATGATAAGAGAGTCTGAGAAAATAACGAACCTTGAAGGAGGGCCAAAAGTCTAAAGGTTAGTCCCAGCCACAGAGTCAGTATGGGTTTCATCCTCATGCTCCGGCGTAGCAGATACAGAAGATGTCACGAAGGATAAGGTGGGAACAATTTCACCCCTTACCTCAGCATTCTGTACAGCTCCAGCAAGTAAACTTTTTTTTTAATCAGTTTTTGTTTTTTTTTTTTTCATTTTTGTTTTTTTTATATTAAAAAAATTTTTTTTTTTTTTATTTTTTTTTTTATTTTTTTTTCTTATAATGTAACTCCAACAATTTTGTACATATCTAGCAGTAAACGTTGAACCACTTAACCTCAATTTTCCGAGATCATCCCTTAATTGCTTTTGCAGGATGCGAGGGTTCACCAGCATCAAAATTGGGCGGTTTTTTGTTTTTTTCGTGCATCTGGTTGTCAAGGAGCCACACCCTCCCAACACAACCACTATGCGGCCTTACTAACAAACGGATACCAACACCTTGAGCCCACCACCACCACTTGCGGAATCACCCTGCCCAACCTGAACCCCACTACCTTACTTCGCCAAAAAGCTTGTCCATGCTATACTCCTAGCTCACTCTCAGACGGGGGGTCCCCCTCTCCAACGAGCTGGCCAATTAAGTAGCACGGGACAACGAGTCCAACAGAGGCATCTAGCAATTTTGTTCTCCCTTCCATCAGCATCCTCTCACCAACCCTCACCTTTGTAGGATGTGAGTCCGAATAAGAAGCAAAATCCGATTCTACACAAAAAGAGTAAACGGTCAAAAAACACAATCAAAAGACAACAACATAAATAAGGAGCAAAAGTAAACACCCACCCTCGTCATTATCACGCAAAAACTCGGGATAAGTATTCTCATCAGGGTATAATGGCGACTAATTCCCACTGGACAAAGGAAGCGACTGATTCCCACTAGACAAAGGAATGGTTTTGGATATTTACGAAATAGAGCCGGATACGCAACAAGGGAAGCATAATATTCCGCGTTAAATTCAGAAGACTTTGGGACACGATTCTTCGACACACTTTTACTAGTGTGCCACGGAAAGGAAGCAGGACAAGCAAATGCATCAACCCAAATGAAATGGTCATTCCAACATTTTAATGAATCTAGGGTTTTGGTATAACAAACGGCGTCGTTACCCGGACGCTTACTAAATGACATCCAGCCTTTGTTTTTAGAGTTCACATAAAAACAACGGAACAATCCAACCGTTGGCTCAAAGCCATGAACACGGCACAGGACCTCAAAATGAGACACTTTGGCGGTCGCAATGACAGATAGTTAGGATATATGTATACGATAGTACCTTAACACGTCAACAAGGAAAGTGGAAAGAGGTAATCAAAAATTGGCATATTCGAAGAATCTAGTATATACACCTATCTTGCCAATAGGCATTTCATGAATTGTTTGGTTAGGGCTAGACAATTGTGGATGAACCTCATCAGGAATGTAAAACGGTTAGCAAAAAATCTTAAGAGCTTTCTGAGTAAGAACTAACTTTATATCCGTAATACTGCCCATGATAAAAAGTAAGTAAGGATTAGGACCTAACCTGAAAGTCTAAAATTCTTCAAAGAAAGGCGCAAAGAGTACAGTTAAGAAAGCTTGAATTTTTTTTAACAATGACGATTGTAGTTTGAGAGAGATGAAAAAGGAAACAGTAAAAACCAAATCGGGTATTTATACTATCGGCATAGTAAATTCAAGGGTTTTCTAGATGTTTACACGCGGCCATGATTTCTGAATCAATGGTTGGGATAAAAAGTAAAAGATAATGATGACAGCTGAGCAGGTGGACTAAACCGTTAAATCAGTCATAATATGAAAGACCACGAAGAGGCCACCTTACCCACATCTCACTTAACATGAGTCTAGTAAATACCTACTACACGCCACAAAATCGCACGCAATAAGCATACTAGACTGGGAGGACTTAATGACGTATATTACGTAGAGCAGGCCTTTGGGCCTGGACTACATAAACCTCACATGTAAAGCGCGCTTCTGGGCCTGGTTTACATAAATCACACATGGGCCCAAGCCCAATAAGATAACCAACACGATGGACCAAAGTAAGCCCAGGCCAAACTGGCAATGGTCCGGAAGTGACAAGACGGATAAGGGGTTTCCGAAGGATACTTTAGCAGGACAAGCGGAAGTCCGCTAGTTAAACCCATATCCACAAGACACGATTACAAGCGGATTCTTGCCTGACAAGGGTCCCACTTCGGCCCAACAAACCCAAGCGAAATAATAGAAAAATTTAGTATTTGGCTCACCTATAAAAGGGGATACTCTCACACCCCACAAAGTACAATTCTCTAATCATATTTCACACACACACTCTATGACATTCTCTGACAAATATGTGTACTTACTCTCACGTCGGAGTCTAATCGTGGGGTCCGTCATCACGATAAGACTAACGGTTTGTCTTTGATTGTGCATGAATTCATCTTTTCACTTGATTTAGTACAAGGTCTCATCCATTGGGTCAGCCCAATAACCATCCAGACCCATCTTATCAACCCGTAACATATTTTGTACTAACAGAGCACGTGCTAGATGAAAAGAATCAAGTGCATCTAAGTGTTTGACCAAAAAATACTGCATGCTCGTATTGCATATTAAGCATTGCATCAGCACCTCTTATGTAGTCAACCCTTACACCAGCATTCAGCAAAAAAGTTGCCAATCTTCACCACCAATTTAGGGGAAACTCAAGTTGTAGTTTTATACGGAGTAGATAATAATATTATATAGAGATTTTAGGCTTGTTGCGATAGTACGTATCCTAGTTGAAACTTTCAGAATGATACACCATGCAGCTTTTAATGCATGAATTACATTAATTATTATAGAAATACAAGAATTGTGAGAGAAGTAATCAGGAAAAGTTGACATAAAACTGTTTGCATGATCCATGCAACTAGGGGTGTCAATAGGGTCGGGTTGACCCGATCTGAACCCGAACCCGAACCCGATAAGGCTTACAGGGTCGGGTCTAATCGGGTTTGAAAAGCTTATCGGGTTAGTTTGACCCGAACCCGATAACCCGATATTGTTATAGGGTCGGGTTCGGGTTGAATAATTTATGTTATCGGGTCAACCCGATAAGACCCGAAAAATATTATATAGCTTTTTTTCTCTAAACATTTAACAGCACACAAGTAATTAACTTATGTATTAATACTAACACACGTTAGACCTACTGCATCAAATCTATTCGAGTACTACTTTAAGTCCAACAATGCTAATGTGCCATCAATTCCTCATTCATACAAAAGGTAAGCTATATGTGTAATTCAGGTCATATGTTTTATAGTTTAGAATTTATGTTACTGCTGCAACAATGGTTCAACGTTGTCTAGTTTAATTGTCTGTTCTCACACATTTTATTTCTTAGTTTCATGGTTTTGAGTTTTGACATATCAAAAAATTTGGTTGCTACTGAATTTATATGTGGGAATAAAAAAGAGTCAACTGATCATTTCTATGTAGTTTTGTTTGTGAAGGTAGCGGGCATTTTGGATTTGCTTGCACAAATTTATAGTCCGGTTATAATTCTATAGAGTTGCCTTCTTCTAATTACGTAGAGCGAAATTTATCTTATAACCCGACAACCCGAAGCACCCGACCTGACTTAACCCGACCCGATAAGCACCCGACCCTGATAACCCGATTTCTTATCGGGTCGGGTTGCGGGTCACTTTTTAAAAATTCAAAACCCGACTCAACCCGACCCGATTAACCCGATAACCCAACCCGATAACACCCCATGCAACACAAAAATTCCCTTTACTGCCACATGACGTAATACAAACCTATTTAAAAACTAAGATTGATTTCACTTCAATTCTTTGTCTCACGTGAATCATGCTTTGTATAAAAATTACTCTAATTTGTGCTCAGATAATAATACTCCCGTACAAATACATATAGAGCAGGTGTTATATATGTTGGAAGCCGTTTTTGATAAAAGTTTGTCAACTTTTCTTGTTTATGACATATTTTGCAAATTGCAATATAAAGATTAAACGGGTTATTATTTTAACTTTTACACCTACGTTACGGTATTTTAGGGTTGGCAAACATGTTACGGTATTTTAGTTATTGTAGCCAGAAACTGAATTTAGAGCTTATTATTTAAAGCTTCTTGTAGCAGATTATGAATTACCAGTAGTAGCTTATTATTTTGAAAAGCTGTCATGAACACTCTCTTCTAACTATCTAAGCTCTCGGGAAAAATCCTACAAGTTGTGCATGTGTCAAAATTGAACAATCTTCATAACATATAAGCATACATAATAAAAAAATATATATGTTTGCTAATTAATGTGTATCTCGCAAAACAGACCATCACGTACATGTGAGAACAAATTCGAGATCATTTTAATCCGAGTCATCGATCAACTTCTATTTGTATGATGTTTATATCTTGCAAGAATTTATATCTCTTTGGAAATTTGCATGTTGAAATATTGCTATAACTACAAAAAGAGGAAACCCGAAGGCTAGCATTTATTCATAACAATGTTCCTTTTTGTTTTTAGTATCAAGTATATTTAGATATATATTGATAATTAATATACAATTGTAGTAAGGTATTTTTACAATAATCTTACACTTCTCGTACACGTACAAGAATACGACTAAGTGTGCATAAAAATATACGTACGCTATCTTATAGATGTTTTAAGGGATAATTATCTAGAAATGTGGCCGACTTGTCGCTTTTTCAAGTATTGTGTTGCTATCTTTTTTTCTTTTTTGCTTTATACAACCTGCATATATTTGAATTTGGACTATTCTGTGTATCTTATGACATGTTTTTATCAAACCTCCTATTTCTTGTCACATACAATACATACTTTATTCACTCGCATATGTCAAACATTAAAAAATGATGGACTTCCAGATTTGCCCTTGTCACACTCAACTTTATTCTCTAACTATATCTCACTTCTATAAATAGAAAGTTCCATCTTTATTCCTTAAGCAAACCAACTAGAGAAAGAATATCTGGAGAGATAGAAAGAGTAGTAAGAAGATGATTCAGATGATCAAAGGGATTGCACTATTGGTGTTTATAGGATACCTTTTCCTATGGGTGATCACACCAACTCATGTTTATTATTCAATTTGGCTCGTTAAGGTTGGAGTCCACACCACTTCTACTTACTTTGGAGCTGAAGGTTCGGTTCTACCTAGCTATGCAACTACTACTACCGGCCTATATCATTTGTTTTTTATATGATTTGTAAAGTTAACATAGCTAGTTTTTAAATTTGCACAAGCTTAACTGAAACAAGTATGATTTTTGAGCTAGCTAGACAAGACAAGTATGATTTTCTTAACTCTTTCATTAGCTTGAATTTATGAACCTGCTTAATAAAATGTGAGACATATTTGCTTGAATTTATGACTCATTAGCTCTTTTGTAATAAAGTTGATATGCAATACATTAAACATTCAACGCAAAACTTCAAATTATAGGAGAAATAAAACACTTTTCACCTACTTCAAGTAAGATAGACTATACTAAGTGAAAGGTATTCAGATCAAGTCTCATTTTACTAACTAGTAGCCTGTTTGATTATCATGATATCGAAAAGCAAAGAAACGTACAAGTTAGGTACATCTATACAAGTTGTTTTTAGTTGTTCTTATTCTATATATTCACAAAATCTGAATTTTGTTTAGGTATAACGATGTTGCTCTACACATTGCCTGTTTTGTTCATGGCCGTCTTGGCGACTGTATATCTGATGGAATTTAAATACATGACATTCATAATAAATATTAACATCAAAGTAAACGTGCGGAAGCGAATAAGATCAAATAACATGTAATTAATTAACCAAACATAAACGTATGCGTACTTTGTGATTCTAGCTAAACAAGAATCAAAACCTCTTACACTTTTGTAATTCAAACCAAGATTCAATCAATAGTGTGATTGAAACACGTTCTTGTACACAAGTATTAATACCAGGTAAACGATATGCTAGTAATGAACACAAAACTATTTTCTTGACACTCAAAAAAAATTCAATCGAACCACAAGGGGTGTTTGCCGATCGGTTTAGCCACAAAAAGAGAAGAGAAAAGACTTTGGGTATTGTATGTATACAAGAGATAAGAATACAATGACCCTAGGCCCTTTATTTATAGTGTGGAAAACATAGAGAGCAAGTTAGACAAGGATTAAGATACCCTAATCCTTCATCCGGTTGGCCCAATCCCAAAGGGATTCTAAAACCATCTTTGATCTCTTTAATTCCATCTATAGTCCTTTCCTTTAATTAGTTAACGGTCGTTAGTCATTCTCCGTTAAATACTAACGGTTGTTATATGTTTTGTGCATTTAATAATTAAATATAACATTTTATAAATAATTATTAAACATTTACTCTTCATACGTAAAGTGTGCAATCCCGTGATCTCGAGTTCGATCCTAACACACATCTACTAATTTATGTCCATAAACTAACACATACTGGTTTCAAATAACGACTTCGTTTCCCATCTTGAAGTTCAATTTCTTTAGATTTGAGGAAGTCATAAAATCATCTGGGATCCCTTTTTACACAGACATAGATATCATATGACACTTTTTACAAGTATGTAGAGTATACTATATCCAGATTTTGTTTCACAGATGATTTACATTTTTACTCTCCCAAGGAAAGAATTTTAGTTCCTTCAAAAGCATGTATTGAATGGGAGAGCGATGATTTTATTAAAGGTCACTGGTTCCAGAAGTTGAGGCAAGTTTTGGACAAGAAGATTCGGTTCAAAGAGCTAAAGTTGCATATTAACGTGGTAATGTATTTACCCAAATTCAGTTATTTGAATAGTCATTTATGTGTTTTTGCATAATCCCAAACAATGATATAAAATAACCCTAATGCAAACTTATTTTCCGATTGTCTTATAGGGTTGCATATATAATCTATTGAATCGGATGTGATACAGTGGCCGCCTATAGAATTCGAGCACGCTGAGCTTGAGGCGGAATGCTTTGAATATATAAACTTTTATTTACTTGTTGTGGATAGTCTACTTTGGTGTTGTTGTCCACAATCTCTTACTCTAATAATAGACTTTTCTTTACTTGAATTTGAAGAATGGGAGAGTGTTGTTGAGGTAAATAGCACAGGTACTATCTTTTCTGAAATCTTCAATGAACGTTACAAAGATGATTGTCTATTTCACTTGCTATGAATTTCAACATGGTCTGATTCATTTTCTTTGCCATTATTAACTGAATCTTATTATTTCTTTCACATTATACATATGAAAAGCTACTTCAGCAAGAAGATCAAGCGTACACTAATATTTAGTTTGTGATGTTTTCTTCCTTTTCCAAAGACAAAATGAATTTTAGCGACTTGTCTACATTATTAAAAGCATTACCTCGTGATGGATCAAAACAAACAATCACTTTCATAAAATCTGGAAGGTGCATGATCTTTCTTTATTATTTGTTGTCAGATAATTTATATGCATGCGCGTATAACACATTATCTCCATCTTTTATATAATATCCAAACAGTTGTTCAAGAAGCAGGAAGAGGAAACCGTCAAAAGTAAGTAAATCCATTAGGGACGATGGAAGTATGTAGATATAGATTTAGGCTTTTTGTGTGTTTTGGAGGAATCAAGTGCATAAACGAATGAGAACTGATTAACAATAGTATGTAATGATGGTTTTGAATATTGACTCTATATCTATGGTGCGTTTACTTCATTAGTAGTTAGTCGTTACTGATTATCCACTTATTGTTTATTATTAAGTTGCTAGTTTGAAATTGTTTTATTGGACTGTGATATATCTTTTGTCACTTTGATTCACGTGGTTTTCTACATACAGTTCAGCTATTTTTAAGTATTTGCTTACTTATTCCTCGTATTGGTGTGTAAGTCAGGGATAATCCTCCATCTCATTTAATAATCATTCGGTACATAAATTGTATCACAAGAAATAATCTAGAACTTGGGTTGAGCCCAATACAAATAATAACTACTAACATAAATAATTATCGATTAACACTCCCCCGCAGTTTGACCGGGAGAACACCGAACACTTAAAGTGGTATGAAATTCTTCAAACAATACAGAAGGCAATCCTTTAGTGAGATGCAACATGAAGAACTCGAACCTGACCAACAACAACCAAATCCCGAACAAATTGAATATCAATCTCTATATTCTTCGTACACTGATGTTGAACCGGATTAGAAGATAGATAAACGGCACTAACATTATCACAGTAAACAAGGGTAGCGGAAGACAAAGGTGTATGCAAATCATGTAGTAGATTCTGCAACCAACAAGTCTCAGCAACATCATTGGCAACACCACGAAACTCTGCCTCATAAATAGAGCAAGAAAGCGTCGACTGACGCTTAAAGGACCAAGATAGTAAATTGTTACCAAGAAATACACAATAACAAGAAGTAGATCTTTGACTAATAGGGTAACCAGTCTAATCCGCATCCGAATAGGCAACCAAAGATGTAGTAGAAGGGGAAAATAATTGTAACTCATGAGCCAAAGTACCACGAACATACCAAAAAATCTATTTAAGAGCCGAGAAATGAGGCTCCCAAAGATCATGCATATAAAGATAAACTTGCTGCACTGCGTAAGAAATATTTGGGCTAGTAAAAGTAAGACACTGAAGAGCACCTGCAAGTCTCCGATAGAAAGTCAAATCAGATACAAATTCACCATCATGTCCTAGTTTAGATTCAATATCCACAGGAGTCCGACTAGGACTACAATTAACCATATGATCCCGCTCAATAATCTCAGCAGCATACTTACGCTAAGATAAGAACATCCTAGAAGAATCTCGTGTAACAGAAATACTTATAAAATAATTAAGCGAACCAAGATCTGTTATAGAAAACTCCTGATGTAATGAAGCAATGATGCGATGTAACAAAATCTCAGATGAAGCAGTGAGAACAATATCATCACATACAATAACAAATAAGCAGTGTGAGTCCCCTACCTATAAATAAATAATGATGAGTCACAACGACTATGAGTAAACCTAACACGAGTATTATAAGTTTCAAACTGCTGAAACCAAACCTTGGAATTCATAACTTACTACTTCACAAACTTCCCCACCAATTGGAACCATAACACCATACTTGACATCTTCCAAAAATATGGACAAGCAACTAATGTCTACATAGCTTTCAAAAGAAACAAAAACAGGTAAGAGATTTGGTTTTTGTAGATTTAAAGATGTTCAAAATCAACTTGAACTCGAATCAAAACTTAATACCATCTCATTTGGTAATCAAAAACTCTTTTGTAACTTGGCAGATATCAAAGAAGACCCATGACAAGGACACCCGACACTAAGAAACAGCCTTTAACTCACACTTCATTGAACCGTGGCTCATCGTATGCCAACATCCTTACCGGGAAAAAGCCAAACACCCAAAGTAGCAAAAGCATAGAAATTTCCTTCCCTCCCGTCTCAAACCACCTATTAAACACCGCCATCGTTTCTGAACTAAACTTCATCGAGGGTGCACCAATACGCACAACATTATCCTCGACCAAGGTTTTATTGATTTTAGCATCAAATACCTTGGAGGTATGCACCTCCTGATTCAACTTCAAGATCAAAACATCGTCAAAAATGCTTTGTCAAATTCAACCTTGAAAGCTCACTTCAGAACTATGGAACCTTGGTCGAATGACATAAGAATTAAAAACCGTGTTACCCATATTTTAATATCTAGCTTCCCCCCCCCCTTAATTATGGTTGACAGACTCGTTCAATGTAGTTGCAGAGCAATGGGGAAAAATTATCATCCTTGAGGATTGCAGCGCTCGACAGTTTAATCGATCTGCTGGGAAAGAATGCATTTTGACTGAACATCTCGAATTCATTATAGCTACGATGCAAATACCGATAGAAAATGAGATCATTACAGTGCGGATTTCAGAAGTTGAAGGCGAGATAGACACACTCTTTACTGGGTATGATGATGACGAATACTCATCGGCTGATGAAAACAATGAAGATGATGGTGGTGAAGACTTTCGAGATGGCGTAAAGGTTTCCGTCATGGATTTCGGCGGTGAGGAAAATAATTCAAATGAGATGCCAAATTTGGAAAACTTGAAAAGGAACTTTCCTACGGAAAAAAATTAAGTATCAGTTCAGGATGATTCCACATCATCAGTTGGATGCTTTGTCAATGACAAAACCTCTGCTCCACCAAACTCTTTCCCAGCTGTAAAAGTCACTGACACTCCTTGTCATAATCTTGAAAAGTCAAACAACAATCCCTCAGCAGCTTACACATCCCAGAGCAATTCACATCTACCTATAATACAACTCTTAAAGAGGCCCAACAAGACAGCTATAGACTCTAAAATAACCACACCACCTTTTAGCCCATTAATTAGTAATAGTGGATCAAGTCTATAGCATGCCCAAAAACCACTAAAACCACCAAGGCTCACTCGATCATCTACCAGAACTTGGTCATCCTCGGTTCCTTTATCATCACCACATATTAAAAAAATTCAACAAGAATAAGAAGATATGCCTCATTGAAACTTATCAGTTCACTAAATGGAATTGCATCTCAAACAACAAGGAAAAAGAATAACAAAACACCAAAACAAAACTACATTTCCGAACCTGCTATCCCCACTTCTACCTCATCTTCGAACAACACCGCAATCTCAGATTCACTTTCTTTAATTTAAAGATGCAACACAAGAATTCTTTCCAAAACCAATTCACCTTCTAATTCAAACTCAATCGAAATTGAAAACATCATCAATTTAGGCAATCAGATCGGTTTTGGCATGAACGGCAAGGAAAAAGAGGTTTAAAAAATCATTGTTAAAGGTGATCTAGTTGGTAATCCATGAATGTGCTCTCTCTTAATGTAAGGGGGTTAGGTGAGGACCACAAAAGAAGTTGGGTTAGAAGACTTTGCTTCAAAAATAAAGTCTATTTTTAGGCTTACAGGAAACAATGTCTAGTAGAGTTGATAGACATCTTGTTTATGGTATCTGGGGAACAACTCTTTTGAGTTTGAATCAAAAAATTCCATTGGAAAATCAGGAGGTATTTTAGCAGTTTGGGATTCGTCTATGTTTTTGATGCAATCGAAGTATGCTAGTGAGGGGTTTTGTTGTATATGGTTTGTGGCATGCAATCAACACACATTGTCTCATTGTTGTTGTGTATGCCCCACAATGCATCCATAAAAAGAAGCTGCTATGGACTAATATATGCATGTTAGTATCCAATCTCAATTCTCTGAGCATTGTATTAGGTAATTTTAATGAAGTCTGTTCCAATGTCGAACGTAAAGGTTTAATCTTTTGTCAAAAAGGAGCGGATCTTTTTAATGATTTCATAGCTTCCTCGGGTCTTTTTGATCTTCCTCTCTGTGGAATGCGCTACACTCGTATGAACAATATGGGATCCAAACTAAGCAAATTAGACTGTATTCTTGTTTCGTCCCATTATATTAACATTTGGCCGAACTCATACTCTCTCATCCTATTGAGAGAATTTTAGGATTACCTACCTATCTTGCTTAAAAACTCTGTTGCGGACTTTGAGCCCCCTCCTTTTAAAATTTTTAACTCATGGATTGGCAAAAAAGACTTTAAGCCTATGGTTCATGACTTCTGGTCCAGGACAGAGCCACACTCGAATTCCAATTGTTCAGGAGTAGCCTTCAAAAGAAAACTCCAAGGGCTAAAAGTTATGTTAAAAACTAGAAAAACAATTTGTTATCTTCTAAAACACAACAGACTACTTCCCTTCATTCCAAACTCCAGTCAATTGACACTTTAGCCGAAACCTCCACCCTCTCTTCCACCGATATTGAATCCAGATCAAATATAATCAAATACCTCCATGATATTGAATACTGTCACTTAACAGATTTGCACCAAAAAGCTAAAACAAGATGGGCTTTGGAAGGGGATGAAAACTCGGGTTTCTTTCATGGGATCATCAATAGCAATAGAAACCGATCTCATATAAATGGACTCAATATTCATGGGTCTTGGACAACAAATCCCACAACCCTTAAATCTCATATTTTTCAAGTTTACATTTCTAAATTCAAAGAAGATGTCATTTCTAGACCGACTTTCTCAAGTGATCATTTCAAAAAACTTTTTAGTGATGACTTACTAATTCTTGATTATCCAATATCTGATCAAGAAATTAAAGATACGATTTGGGATTGTAGAAGTGAAAAGGCTCCCGGCCCGGATGGCTTCACGTTTAAATTCTACAAGTCACAATGGGACACCATCGCTCCAGACGTCATTGCTTATATTAGAGAATTTGAGATGACTTCATTCTTACTAAGAGGTTGTAATTCATATTTCATTGCTCTTGTGCCAAAAGTTGAAGACCCGCTTATCATAAATGATTTTAGACCCATTAGCTTGATAGGTAGACAATACAAAATTCTTGCAAATATTCTTGCTAACCGCCTAGCAATGGTCATCCCATCGGTTGTTAGTGAAGCTCAAACGGCTTTTATAAAAGGTCGTCAAATTATTAATGGGTCTTTAATGGTGGACGAAATTATATCGTGGGCAAAAGTTTACAAGAAGAAGATTTTTTTGCTAAAAGTTGACTTTGAAAAGTCTTTTGACACTTTGTCTTGGTCTTTCTTAGACTCGATTATGGCTTAAATGGGTTTTACCTCAAAGCGGAGGCAATAGATTTTTGCTTGTCTTAACTCGGGTTATGCCTCGGTTCTTGTTAATGGTTCCTCCACTTTGGAATTCAAGATTGAAAGGGGCCTTAGATAAGGTAATCCTCTTTCTCCCCTTCTCTTCATCTTGGCGATTGAGGCTCTTAATATGGTTATAATTGAAGCAAAAAATAGAAGCTTATTTTGAGGGGTTGAGGTGGGTAAAGATAAGATTAATGTTTCCTATTTTCAATTCGCCGACGATGCTCTTATCTTGGGAGAATGGTCATTCTTAAATGTAAAAAACTTATCTTGCATCCTATCTTGTTTTCATCTTGCTTCTGGGCTTAAAATTAACTTCAACAAAAGCAAATTTTTTGGCTTAAATGTTTCATAACAGGAGTTAAAGTCTCTCGCATCCGCAATTTGTTACCCCCTTGCCACTTCCCTTGCACCTATTTAGGTCTTCTTAT
>BQNB010091301.1:0-15000 GCA_026074375.1 Tanacetum coccineum
CGACATCCTCCTATCTTACTAGTGTCCCTAGTTCTAGCGGCTTTATTAAATAAGTATATTGTTATGATCCAAGGAACATTAACCGCATGACTCTCAGGAATCAAACTCATCAACCAAATATACGTGTGAAATAGCTTATCTTGACTATAGTCACGGTGAAGGACTACCTTTACTAGAAGCCTATGAACTAAAATCAACTTTAGGTCTCAGAGTGTCGCCTCTTTCTTCCTACAATCTTTTTTACTAATGCTTTCCCAAAACGAGATAATAGGAAATTTCGTAAAGTTCAATTCTCCCGCCATAAGGTAAGTCCTAAATTTTGGATCATTAATTTCATCCTTTGTGTACAAACCAAGAATAACCGCGAAGTCCAGGAGGGTGAACTCAAAAACTTTCCCACATAATCAAAACTAAATACGTACCTCTATTATGATACTCTCTACCTTAATTTGTTCATTAATCCACAATATAGAGAAGAACTCCAAACACTATTCTTTGTACGCACCTTTATTAACTTTGAAAGCTCTTAACCATGCTCGACAAGTAAAAACTAACTCTTCATTCTCCTTATATTGAATTCTAAACATCTTCCTTAAAGTACGGTGAAAGTTGATTATATCCAACATTTCCCAATCAATAAGATTTGGAGTTGCCACATCCCTAACTGGTAGTTCCGGCAATTCAGTAGTATACGCTTTCTTTTATATGTTACTAAACCCATTTAACTACAAATTCGGATTACTCGTGGGTTGCACTTGTAGAGCATCCAGTTTTACTTCATGTTTCTTAGAAAACTTAATCACGAGTGGATTCCTTACTTTACTTTCATTTGATGAACTAGCCTTCCTTTTATGTATATAATTCAACAAAACATGTTAGTAAACATCATTTGTGCAACATGAAACAAACACAAGTGCGGAAAAACTGACAGTGTACGGGTCTGGGGGCCACATCCAGCGGCTGACAGTTATAGCCGGCGGCCAAAAGTGCTCAAGTGGGTCCCTTCCGGCGGTTGGTTCGATCGGCCAGCGGCCATGGTAAAATACCCGAAAAAAATCTCAAAAATTTCACAACTTCAACCTTCTTATTTCTTAAATTTTCCAGGTCCTATAGTATCTAAGGATCATTTCAAATAAATGCATTATAGTCCTAATCCGAACTAATTTAGCGCTAGAATTTTTCCAAAGTGCCAAAAACCTTAAAAATGAAGAACTTGCATTTTGATGTTTATAGCTACAAACCTACTGCATTAACTAACTCCAAATCAATCCTAAAACACTAGAAAAATAACCAATCCAATTCACAAACATTCTAGCTACCATTCGCTAAGAACACAAAAATTCAAGTGCCTATATCTCTTAGCATACTTAACCAAATCGAATGATTCCACTTGTATTTTCATCTCCTAATCATACTCTTACGACCCCTAATATTTTTTGGTTTTATTTAAAGCAAATAAAAAATACCTACTTTTAAACCTAGAAATCAAGTTACGAAATTAAACAAGAAAAACACGAATTAGAGGTAGAACTTACATTCTGCCATGGAATCATTAAGAAGGATTAAAAACAAAAAAAAAACACCCAACAACCCTGATTTAAGAGCTCGATAGTGTGTATGTGTGTTTTTGAAAATTTGGGTTTTTGGTGGGTTATGAGGTTTAGCTGTGGGCTATTTACATTTTTCACAAAAAAGTTGTTCTTTAAACTTTTTTGATTAGCAAACATGTTCGGGTGATGATTTGTAGTCTTAAGTTTGAAAAATGATATTGTGAAGTTTTAAAACCGCAACCAATATAAGTTACACAAACATCAACACCATCAAAATTCCCAAATCACTAAAACAAATAACACCAAACTATACTAAATAACCAACTAAACTTAAAGATAAGATGTAATAAAAATTAAACAAAAAACAAACAAAAGTATAAAAATTAAAAAAAAAGTAAATAATGAAAAGTTAAGTAGATTAGAAACAAGTACAAAAGAATGTGCTCTTACTCCCTTTTTCGTGAACATGACCTCCTTTATCCTAACTTGTCCAACTCGTGCTTGTCCTTTTATTCCAATTTCTCCATTCGGACCAAAGCATCACCATCACTATGAAGCAATGTCTCTAAATTACTCAAGCGCTTTGTTCCTTCGCTACGGATATCCATGTGAATTCTAGCTAAAAACACTAACATAAAACAAATAAAACACAAGATTGGAATAAGGTTAATGTTAGTTAAAACAAAATAGAAATGCATATTAAGACGCTCTAGAAAACACATAAACATTTCTAATGATTACCAAACTTAAATAAACAAAACAAAGATTTTTTTATGGTTTTGAGGGCTTTGGCCGCTGGCCGTCGGGCACAACCGTAGGCTAAACGCAATACGAACACGGGCGAGCTGGGCTCGGCCAGCTGCTGCGCTTCCCGGCTGCAGGCTAAACGGCTCAGAACATTTTTTCACATTTTTTTGTTTTTCAAATTCCAACTTTTGTATAAAAACTTTTTGGCCACTGAAAACAGGAAATAAACCACAAAAAGTAGTAACTCCCCAGCAGCAGTGGCAAAAACTTGATGCGATTCGCAAAAGGTTTTATATTTATACACGATTTACCAAACTAATTAACAAAAAAGCTAACACATGTGGGCAAGTATATCCATATCATTCATAGTAAGGTTGTTGTGGTAAGTCAAGATCGTCCAAAGGAAATATATGGTGCGGTTTATTAAAATGCAGGAAAGGTATAACGGATGCCACAAGCCAAAATACCATAAAAGTAATTAAAAGACGGAATTCAAAAAGATGTAATGAAATACTAAAAACAACTTGTTTGGAACTAGTTTCTATTTTAATTGAGTAAATGGAACATCGGGTAGATATTGAACAATAGCACACAAAATCAAAAAGCATACAATTCCAAATCAATGGGTAATATTATGAAATTGCATATATCACTGTTTAGACAAAAGCACCCTTTCAACCTATGAACCTATTGCCACACCCCGTAAAAATTTTTAAATGTCATCGTTGACTTTTTCGTACTTTAGCTTCACTTTTATGATTTCGTGAAATTTTGCGTTTAATCGGGGAATTCACCCGCGTATATCTGAGAATCGTTACCGGAAGCATTCCGGGTTGCCAATTAATGTAGTTATTTGACAGATGTCACATTTTTATGTTTCGATTAGATATTTAAATTTTCATTTTTTCTTTTTAAATATTGCGCGTTTTTCAGTTTTCGCATAAACCGTAATCGATATTTGAAAAATATCAAAGCATGAAGTAAAATATCTAAAGTCGTAGGATTCTCTTTTCCATAATCAAAATTTAAAATTTTCAAAAATCCCCCCCCTCTCTTGGTCCTTTGATTCCGTCCGCCACCCCAACACCAACACACCACCTTAATTTTAGCATTTGTGTTTCCATGATATTTTAAGGTCCTAGGATTCCATATTTTTGAAAGTTATATCATGTCTAGATGCATGATCATTTTTCCTTCATTCTCATCTAAATCTCTCTCTCTAGAAAAACAAAGATTTTTCTATCCCCTCTTCCTCACTTGTTCGTCTGAAACCAACAACACACACAAACACTACATACCCCCGTACTACGGAGATGCTCTGTGGCCGTTGCCAATGATCTATGATGTCCTGCTTAGAGTTGACAATACCCACACAGACGAGGTCACCTAAGTTTTCCTGTTCATAGACGACAGAGTGCTCTGATACTTTATCCCCAATTGCTTGACTTCTCTTTGTTACTCTCCCTTTAAGTCCTGTCAGCAAATAGATTGCGCGTTGTTTCAGTTTTCACAATAAACCGTAATCGATATTACTGATATTAATATATTGACAATACCCTCGACACTTACCGTCAATGTACACGTGTTTTAGTTGACTAATACCAATTCTATAATGTTGACTCAGAGACCCTCGGCTGTCTCTTCTCCAACCTAGTTAATCAAAATTTAAAATTTTCAAAAATCCCCCCCCTACCTCTACTCGATGTTCCTTTTCGATAGATGCCATACCCCTCAAGTGTACATTCTAGACCACACCCCACCCTACAACCCTGTGTACACACAACTCTCCTTTAATTTTAGCATTTGTGTTTCCATGATATTTTAAGGTCCTAGGATTCCATATTTTTGAAAGTTATATCATGTCTAGATGCATGATCATTTTTCCTTCATTCAGTCACAATGCCTCCTACCCTCCACCTTGTGTACCGTGTTAGCTCACCGTGTGTACCCCTATAGTACTAAGAGACAACCAAACTACGCCAGCGCATAGATAGTAGAGTGACCTGAGAATTCTTAGCTCTCTCAATCATCCTCTCGACCTCACTTGTTTAGTGTGTTGATGAACCAACAACACACACAAACACGCACTTTAAATTTTGATCAAGATCATTTGAAGATAAAATTATTCGGGGTTGATTTATTTAGTTATTTGGGTATTTTAAAACATCGTTTGGGATGTTCTTTAATCTTTGACATCTTCTAATCCATCATTTTTGTAACTTTATCTTTTTCAAATTATTCTTGTACTTCCTTGATCCTTGCCACTCGAATAAGCTAGTTGTACAAACCGTTTCATAAAAATCAAGTTTTCAAATTTACACAACCTTAAAAAAGTTGTGTATTTGGTTCGACATATGTAAAAGAAACAAAAGGAAAGATTAGTTGTGTTGTCTTGGTGGTACTTTTATAAAGAAATATTTGCTAAAAGCTTATTTGCTTATTTTTAGCTTATAGAAAAGCTCGTGTGAGCTTATTTGAGCTTATATACACGTCGAACTCAATAAGGAACCATAAAGGTTTGAACTTTATGCTTATTTGGATAACATCTTATTTTTCCAACTTATTTTCGTAGCTTATTTGATTTCTAATAAAGGATTAAGCTTATTGGGCCTAATCAATAAGCCCATATGAGCTTATTTCCTTTTCGTGGGCCTCGGCCCAACAACCAAGCCCAAACCGTGGGCTATAAGCCATGGCTCGACTTATTGGTTGGCTTGTTTCGACTTATTATTTGCTTATTTGCCTTTTATAAATTTTTTATTATTTTTAATCTTTTTAATTTTTTTTTTTTATATTTTAATTTATTTTATTTATATATTAATTTTTTTTTATCAAAAATTAATTTATTTGTGTTAATTATATTTTTTTTTATTCATTTAATTTATTTATTTATTATTATTTTTTTATTTATTCTTATTATTTGATTTAAATATATTATTTTATTTGTTTATTTTTTATGATATATTTAAAATAATTATTTTATATTATTTATCTTTGTTTTTTTTTAATTTATTTTTGTTTTAATTTATTTATATCAATTTTTAATTTCTTATATTTTTATATAATTATTTATATTTTTTTTTATTATATATTTTTTGTCATAATTTATATTTATCAATATATTATATTTTTTTATTGATATGATTTGTTTATTATTAAATTTTATTTTTAATATTAATTTATTTTTTTTATTTTTATATTTTTATATTAAATATTATTTATATTAATTTTATTTTTCTGATTTTTATTATTTATATTTATTATTTTTAATTTATCTATTTTGTATTTTTTAATTTTATTTTTTAATTTATTTTTTATTGTTGGGATTTTAAATTTTATTTTTTATTTTTGATATATTTAAATTATTTATTATTTTTTGTTTTTTATATTTTTTTTATTTAATTTTGTATTTTCTTTTTTTTATTATTGTTTTTATATATTTTTTTTTTAATTTAAAAATTTATTTATATATATATTTTTAAAATTATTTATTTTTTTTTTTTTTTAATTTAATTTAAATTTTTTTTATATATTAATTATCTATAAATTGGTTTATATTATCATTATTTTTTTTTATATATTTTTTTTGTTATTTATATTTATTTTTTTTATTATTTTTTTTTGTTTTAATATATATTATTTATTCATTTATTATTTTTAAAATTTTTAATTTATTTTTTGTTTTTATTTATTATTTTTTATTTTTAATATTTTTTTTTTTTTTTATTTTTATTTTTTTTATTAATAATTAATATTTTTAATTTTTATTTATTTTTAATTTTATTAATTATTATATTATTTTTTTTTATAATTATATTTTATTTTTATTATTATTTAATTATATAATTTTTTATTTATTTAATTTTATTATTTTTAATTTTATTTCATACTTATTGTTTTTTTATTCTTTTTTATATATATTTTTTTATATTATTATTTTATATTATTTTATTATCATTTATATTATTATATTTTTTATATTTTTATTATATTATTATTATTTAGTAATTCTGATTATATTATTTTATTAATTGTTTATTTATATTTTTATTGATTAAATTATAAATTATCTATTAATTTATTTTTTAATATTTTTTTTTTGATTTTTTTTCATTCTTTATTATTCTTTTATATTTTAATTTTTATGTTTTTTATTTATTATTTATTTTTTATTATTATTTTTTTTTTTATTATTTTATATATCATTTTTTTTTAGATTATTATTTTATTTTATTATGGTTTTTTTTTTTATTTTGTTTAATGATTTATAATTTTATATTTTTTCATTATTTTATATTTTTATATTTTTTAATTTGATTAATTCTTTTTTTTGTTTTTTTAATTTATAATTATATATGATTATATAATATTTTTTTAATTTATTTTTTCTATTTTTGTTATTTTTATTTGGTTATTTTATAATATTTATTTTTTTTTTTTTTTATTTTATTTTAATATTTAATTTATATATTATTAATATATTTTTAATTTTTCTTATTTTAATTTTAATTATTTATTTTTTAATTTATTCATTATAATTTTTTATTTTTATTTTATATTCTTTATAATTATTATTAAATATATTTATATTTTATTTAATTATTTTATTTATAATTTTATTATTTTTTATCTTTATTTTATATTTTTTTTATTTATTTATTTATTTTTTATTTTTATAATTCTTTTCATATTTATTAATTCTATATGAATTATTATTTATTTTATATATTTTTTTCATAAATTCTCTTATTTTTAGATTATTTTATTTATTATTTTTTTATTTTTTTTTTTTTATTTGGTATATTTATATTTTTATTTATATTTATTTTTTATTTTTTTTCTATTGATATTTTTTATATTTATATATTTTTTAATTTGGTATTATTTTTTTATTTATTATTATAATTTAAATTATTTATCATTTTTAATTATGATAATTTTTTATTTTAATTTTTAATTATTCATATTTTCATTATCATTTTATTTCGTTTATTTTTTTTAATTTTAATATTAGTTTCTATTAATTTGTGATTCTTTTATTTTGATTATAATTTTTTTTCTTATTTATTTTTATTTTATATTATTTTATAATTTATTTATTTTTTTTTTTATTTTTTTTATTTTTTTATATTTTTTTATTTTTATAATAAAATTTTAATTTAATTTTTTTTTTTATCTATTTTTATAAATTATTTTTATATTTGTTTTTTTTTAATTATATTCATCTTATTTTTATTATTTATTATTTGTTTATTTATATATTAATCTTTTAAAATTTTATTTATTATTTTTATTTTTATATTTTTGTCTTTTGAATTAATATATTTGTTTATTTTATTTTTTTTTTGTATTAATTTTTTTGATTTATTATTTTTAATATTATATTTAATTTTTTTTTTATTTATTATTAATTTTATATTCTTTTATTTTATTAATTTATTTTTTTTTTAATAAATTTTGTTATAATTTATTTCTATTATTTTATTTTTTATATTATTTTATTATTATTATATTTTAATTTATTGGTTTTTCTGATATATTTTTATGTTTCTATATTTTTTTAAATTATATTATATTTTATTTATATTTTTTTTTTTTTTTGTTAATATTTTTTTTTATTTTTTTTATTTTTTTAATTTATTTATTTTTATATTAATTTTTTTTTATTGTTTTTATTATTTTTGTTTATTTTTTATTTATTTTTTCATTTTATATATTTTTTATTTTTTTATTATTATTGTTTTTGATTTATTATTATTAATGGTTTTGTAAATTTAAAATTATGTATCTATTCTTTTTATATTATTATATTTTTATTTTATATTTTAAATTTTTTTTTTTTTAATTTTTATTTATTTTTAATTTATTTAATTATTGATTTTTTAATTATTTTTTTTTTATTTATTAAAGTATAATTTATTTTGAAATTGATTATCTATTTATTTGGGTTTATTTTTTATTTTTTTATATTTACTTTTAATTTTATTTATTTTTATATTTAATGATTAAAATTTTATTTTTATTAATTTATCTATTATTTATAAAGTTTTTATTTTATCTATATAATTGTTTTTTTTATATTTATTATTTTTATAAATTTTATATTTTATTGTTTATTTTATAATTTATTGTGGCTATTATAATATTTTAATTTTTTTTCTATTTTATATTTTTTTAACTCTATTCTTTTTTTTTATTATATATTTTTATTATATTTATTTTGTATTTTTTATTTAGCTTTATTTTATATTTAAATTTATTTATATATTTTTTTTTTTTTAATTTATTTTTATGTATTATTTAATAATTTATATTGATATCTTATAATTTTTAATTTTTTATTATTTATTTTTTATATTTTGGGATTTTTTTATATTATTTATTTAAATGTGATTTTATTTATTTATTTAATATTTTATAATTTAATAATATATTCATATATATATATTTTTTAATTGTTTTTATTTGTTCTTTTATTTACTTTTTTTATTATTTTAATTTTATATTTTTATATTTTATATTTTTTTTTATTTTTATTGCATTTTCTAATATTTTATTTTTTTTTTTTTTTTAATTATTTTATTATATTATTTATATTGGGTATTTTATTCGATTATTATATTATTTATTTTTATATTTTTTATTATTTTTTTTTTTATATATTTATTTTTTTATATTATTTATTTATTTTTTTTATTTTTTTTTAATTATTTATTTATATTTTTTATAATTTAATTATTTTTAATTATTTATTGGGGAATATTTTTTTTATTTTTGTTATTTTTATTTGGATTTGTGTGTTATGTTATTCTTATTATTATATTTTTATTAATATTCTTTTTGTTTTTTTTTATTTTTTTTTTTTAATTTTTTATTTTAATTATTATATTTAATTTTTTTGTTTATTTATATTTAATTTTATTTTTTTAATTTAAAATTTTATATTTTTATATTATTATTAATAGATATATATATTTTATAATTTTTATTTTGATTTTTATTTTTATTTTTATTGATTATATAATAATTATTTATTTTTATATTATTTATATTTTATTTATTTCAATTTTTTTTTTCTGTTTTTTTTATTTTTTTAATATTTTTTTTATAAATAATATTTTCTATATTAATAAATTATTATTTATTTATTTTGTAATTAATATTTTTTATAATCTATTTATTATTTATTCTATCTTATAAATTTATTATTATTTTAAAATTATTATCTTTATTATTAATAAATTATATTTTAAATTTTTTTATATTATTTAATTTTATTTTTCTTTATTTTTTATATTTTTTTTAATATTTGTTTTTATTTAATTTTATTATTTATTTTTTTTTATATTTTTATTATATATATAATATTATTTTAAATTTTTTATTTATTATATTATCATATATATTATTTATTGTTTATAATATTTTTTTTTATGTTTATTTTTTCTTATATTTTTATTTTTTATATATAATTTAATTAATTTTAATAATTTTTATTTTATTCATTGCTTTTTTTTTTTTGAAAATAAATTTATTAATTTCTTATTATTTTTTTTTTATAATTAATTTCTCCTTTTTTTTTCTTATCTTTATTTTAATTTATGATATTTATTAATTATATATTTTAATTATGTTTATTTATATATTTATATTTTTTCACTTTATTAATTTATTAATTATATTTACTTATTTATTTATTTATTTTTATTATTTTATATTATTTTTATTTTTATAATTTTTATCATTATATTTTTTTTTTTTATTTTATTTTTTGCATTTTTTTATATATTTTTTTTATTATTATTAATTTTATTTTAATTTTAATTTTATGATTCTTATATTTGTATTATTATATATTTTAATTTCTTTATAAATTTATATTAATTAATTTTATATATTTTTTTAAATTTTATTTAATATATTTGTAGTTATTTTTTTTTTTTCTTATTATTTTTTTTTTAAAATTATTTTATTTTTGGATTTAATTTAATTTTTATTTTATTTTATATAAATATATTTATATTTATTTTTATTTTATTTAATATTATTTTATTTTATTTATTATTAATTCTAAGTATTTTTTTTATAAATATATTTTTTATCTATTTTTTTTCATTTTTATTTTTTTTTAATTATTATCATTTTTTTCCGTTTTTATTATTTTTTGTTTTAATTGGGTTATTTATTATGATTTTTTTCTTTTATATATGTTGATATATTAATTTATATATTATTTTATTTTAAATTTAAAATTATATTATTTATTTTATTTATATTATATTTTTTTTTTTTTTTATTTTTAATTTAATTTTGATTATTTTTTATATATTTATATTATAATATTTTTTGTTTCAAATTTTTAAATTTTTATTATTTTTTTTATTTTAATATATGGTTTTTTTAATTTTATTATTTTATTTTTTTTATTTTATTTCTATTTATTATTTTTTTTTTTTTGGATATATTAATTTTTTGCAATTTTTTTTTTTCATTCTTTTTTATAATTTATGTTATTTTATTTATTTATTTTTATTTTTATTTTATTATGGTATTATATTATTGTTATTTTTAATATTTTGTTTTTTATTTTTTTATTTTTTTTTTTTATTTATTATATATATTAATTATTTAATATTTTAATTATTTTCATTTATTAATATATATATTTTTTATATTTTTTTATTATTTGTATAATTATTCTTATTTATTTTTTTTATATTTTTTTATTTTTTTTATTTTTTTAATATTATAATTTTAATATTTATTGGGTTTTTTTTAATATGTTTTATAATATTATTATTATTATAAATATATATTTAATTATTATTATTTTCTTTTTATGGGAATTTATTTATTTATTATTTTTTTAATATTATTTATTTTTTATAGTATATATTTATTGATCTATATTTTATTTTTTAAATATTATATTTATTATAATATAAATTTTTTAATTTTAAATTATTTCTATTAATTTGTATTTTAATTATTATTTTATTTTGGGTATTTAATTATTTTTTTCCATATTAATAATTGGGGTTTGTTTTATTCTTATTTATTGTAATATTTAGTTTATATTTATTTTTTATTTTTTATTAATATTTTTTTATTATATTTATTTATTTATTATATTTGATAATATATATTTATTTTTTATTTATTTTTTATATTTTATTTTTTTTATATTATTTATATAATTTTTTATATTATATTTTTTTATTTAATTTTTTTATTATTATTTTATTTTATATTAAAAATATTATTCTATTAAAAATTATTTATTATTGTATATTATATTTTCAGATTTATTATTAATTATATCTTATATATCTTATTTTGTATTTCTATTATTATTTTTATATAATATTTTATATTTTATTTTTATAATTTATTTTTGTTATATATTAATTAATATTTTTTTTATTTATTCTTTATTTAATTATAAATTTATTTATTTTTTATTTATATTTATCTTTTTTTTATATGTTTATTAATATATATATATATTATTATCATTATATTATTTTATTTATATATTTTTTATATTTTATTTTATTTAATATAATAATTTTCAATAATATTCTAATTCTTTTATTAATTTATTTTATTATATTTTTATTTATTTTATATTAATTTAGTTTATCTATTTTTATAATAAATTTTTGGTATATTATATTTTTTAAAATTTTTTTATATTTTATTATTTGATATATTTTTTTAATTTATTAAATTAATTATATTTTTTAAAATTTATTTATTTTATTTATTATTTATTATTTTTTATTTTTTTATTTTTTTTAAATTTTTGGTTTATTTTTATATTATATTTTATTGAATTTAATTTATTATATTATTTCTATTAATTATTTTTATTTTTGGTAATTATAATTTTATTGAATTTTAAATTATTTTATTTTATATTATAATTTATAATTATTAATATTTTCATATTTATTTATATATTATTTCTATATTTTTTTATTTTTAATTTATTTATATTTATTGTAATTTAATTATATATTTTATTTTATTATTTAATTATATATTATTATTTATTTATTTTTTTATAATGGATCTTTTTATTTTTAATAACTTTTATATTATATATTTTTATTTTTATTTAAATTTTTTTTTTTTAATTTTTTATATATTATTTTTGATTTATTTTTTTTTTTTATTATAATATATATATTTTTATAATTTATATTTTTAATATATTATATTTATTTTTTATTTATAATTCTATATATATTATATATTAATTACTTTATATATTATTTTTTTTTATTTTTCTTAATTTTATATTTTTATTTTATACTTTTTTTTTATATATTATTATTTAAATTTATTTTTAATTTATCATAATTTTTTTATTTTATATTTTATTATTTAAATATAAAATTTATATATATATTTTATATTTATATTATTATATATGTATTTATTATTAATTTATATATATTAATTATATGTTTATTATTTATTTTATTAATTTTTTTATTCTTTTTTTTATTTGTGATATATTTTTTTATTTTTTATTTTTTATTTTATTTTTATATTTATTTATTTTATTTCAAATTTATTTTTTTTATTATAATTTATTTAATATTTTATATTATTTAATTATTATAATTCTTATTTTTTATATTTAATTTTATTAATTTTTTTTTATTTAATTTTTTGTTAATTTATTTTTTATATATCAATTTTTATTTAATATTATTTATTTATTTCTTTTTTATAATTTTATTTTTATAATTATTTTTATTTTTATAAATTTATATTGTATTATTATTTTTATTTTATTATTATTATTATTTATTATTTATTCATAATTTTTTTTTAAATTATATTATCTATTTTTTTTATTTTAAATTTTTTTTACTTATTATATTATTTAATGTTTATTTATTTTTTTTTTTTATTTGTTATTATTTTATTTTAAATTTTTTTTTATTAATTTATTTTTTTTAATATAATATAATTATACTTATTATTAATATTTATTAATTATTATATTTTATTTTTTATTTATTATTTTTTGTTATTTATTATTTTATTTTTTAATTATTTTTTTTTATTATATGATTATATTTTTTTATTTTTTAATTTATTTTGTATATATATTCTTTTATATATTTTATTTGCATTATATTGTTTATTAATATTATTTTTTATTTTTTTTTATAATTAAGATTTTATTTATTATTTATCATTTAAATTATTATTTTATTTAATTTATTTTAATTTAATTTTTTATTTTATTAATTTTTATATATTATTTTTATTTTATATTGTTTTTATTCTGTATTCATAGTTTATAATTTTTATATCTAATTATATTTTTTATTTTATAATTATTATTATTCTTTTATTTTTAGTATTTAATATTTAATTATTAGTTTATTTTTTTATTTTTTTATTTTTATAATTTTTATTTTTTTTTATTTTATGTTTTTTAATTTTTGAATATATATATATATTTTTTATAATTATATTTTATTAATTTATAATTTATATTATTGATATTTTATATTTTTTTTATTATTTTTTTATTAATTTTTATATTTTAAAATTAATTTTTTTTTATTATATTTTATTTTATATAAATTTATTACATTTTATTAATTTGATTATATATTATATATAATTAGTTTTTTATTATTTATATTTAAATATTCTAAATTTATTATTTATTTTTTTTTATAATTTTTTTTTATTATTATTTATTTTTTATTTAATTAATATATAATTTTATTTTAATTTTTTATTTATATTACTTCTATTTTTATTTTTATTTATTTATTTTAATATTATTTATATATTATTTATTGTATTCTTATTGTTTTTTAAATTTTATTTATTTTAATTTATAATATTTAATAATATATTTTTTTTTAAATAATTATTTATATTAATATTTTATTTTTATTTTTTATTTTATTTTAATTAATTATTAAAATTTTTATTTTTTTTGTATTATTTTTTAATTATTATTATAGATATTAGATTTAATATATTAAATAAATTATTAAATTATTTTATTTTATTTTTTTTTTTTATTTTATATTGTTAATTTATTTTTTTTTTATATTTACATTTATGTTTTTTTTTATAAATATATTTATTATTAATTTATATTATTTTTTAATTTTATATATAAATTATTTTTATTTTTTCATTTGGGATTTTTTTTTTATTAATATTTTTATCTATAATTTTTTTAAATATTTTAATTTTTTTATTTTTTTTTTATTTTTTCTTTTTCTATTTTTTTATAAATTTTTATAATTTAATTATCATTATTTATTTTTTTATTATTTTTTTATTATTATATTTATTATATTATTTAAATTATTATTTTATTGTATTGTTTTTTTATTTATTTAATTATTATAAATAATGGAGCTTTATTTTTATTTTAATTAATATTATATTTTTTTTTATTTTAATATAATATTGTATTTTCTTAATAATTTTTATTTTTTATTATTTTTTTAAATATTATTTATATTTTATATTATATTTTAATATTTATAATTTTATATATCTTTTATATTTATTTATATTATTTTTTTTTTTATTTTAATTTATATTATATTTTATTAGATTTTCTTTAATTATTTAATTTAATATTTTTTAATAATTTTATTTTATTTTTATATTAATATTTTTATATAATTTTTATTTTTTACTAAATATT
>BQNB010091302.1:0-26910 GCA_026074375.1 Tanacetum coccineum
TTTGTATCAAATTTACCCAGATCCTCTTGGTCATTGGTAGGATAACAAAGTGAACCAAAAATATAAAAGAATTATAAGTACGGAAGCTTGTATGGAGTTTTGTTGTATCGGAGGCGTATCAAAGAACGGTTTTGGGTATAACAAGCAATATTGATAGCTTTGCCCAGAGAAATAATGGAGCTTTATAAAATATTAGCATTGTACGAGCAGCTTTAACAAGAGTCCGATTTCACCTTTCGACAACACCGTTCTGCTGAGGAGTGAACTACAAAAGTTTGATGAGTGATGCCAAAATTTTCATACCATTCACGAAGTTTCTGATTGACAAATTCGGTTCCATTATCTGTTCGAACATTCTGGACAGTGGCTTTCAAACGAACTTGAATGTTTTTAATACATTTGATGATGGCCGCAAGAGCTTCATCTTTTGTCTTTAAAAATCTAACCCAGGTAAATCTTAAGTAATCGTCGACTATCACTAAGATATACCTTTTTCCGTTAATACTAGCCACACGCATCGGGCCACACAAATCCATATGCAAAAGATATAGTTTTTCTTGGTTAGTGTCTTCAGCTTTGGGTTGATGAGAGGTTTTCTTGCTTTTCCCTAATGCACATGCTGAACACAAATGATCTTTCTAAAATTTAAGCCTAGGAATTCCTCGTGCAAGACCGTCTTTAGCTAGCTTGTTCAAAGTACCGAAGTTGAGATGAGATAATCGACGGTGCCATAACCAGCTCTTAGTCTTTGACGCTTTGGATAGAAGACAGATCAGAGATGATTTAAGCATGTCATCAAGAGAAATTGTGTACAAATTTGTGTCTCGGGACCCTAAAGTAGATCAAAAACTTCTATAATTGCGAATATAAGCAAGATTTTTTCTGTAACTACAACTTAAAGATCCGCATCACAAAATTAGCCAACAGAAAATAAGTTATGTCCAAGCCCCTCAACGTAGTATACCTTTGAGATAATACCGTTTCCCAGTTGATAGTCACCATACCCCATATCCTTGCAATCCGGTCATTCCCGAATCTAACAGTACCTAGAAATTTACTGACAAAGTTCATGAGCTGAGAGCGATTCCCTGTCATGTGTTTTGAACATCCGGAGTCCAGATACCAGAGTACAATCTAGACAACCTGTCATGACAAGAGAAGAAGACAATGGAATATTTATCGCATTGGATCCCCAAGTATGATTGGGTTCCGAGTGGTTAGCATTCTTAGATTCTACAATCTTAGCCATTTTACTCGAACCTATGTTTTTAACATTTTTGGGTTTCTAGCTATAGACTTTTATCTCTGGATTTTGTATTGCATCTGAGTAGGAAGTGGTCTGCTTAGGAGGCACTACGTTAGTTGAGGTGAACCTAGTTAAAGGGCACGAATTACCAACTATAGTAAAGGTTCTGCCTGTTGGTTTCAACTTAAATCATACTTCAGTGAATACATGACCCGTAGGTTTGACAATATTTTTTTTTTTTGTTTCTTTAGCGATTTTAGTACGGTTATTCCCATTTTGCACAAGATCAAGAAGACATTTATCATGAACACCATCTTACATAGATTTATTACAAGTAGCACAAAGAATTTTAGAATTCACATTTGACAGTGAATGCTTAACATCAACATTGCAAATAGGTTTAACAACACGATTCGTTTTATTAACTTTCCTAGGTTGAGCTTCTACTTTATTCTTCTTGTTCCTACTTGGTGTTTGCGAGATACTATCATTCTTTTTATTTCCTAGAGGCTTTGATCTGCAATTAGTAGAACAATTCACTCCTGTAGAAGACAACACAAGTGTGTTAGAATCTGATGTATTTGAAGACTCTACCTGTTTAATGTTGCTTGAGGATATGAGAGGTTCAGCAAACCTAACTTTCTTGACATTGTTCATGGGTGTGACAGCAACCTTCTTAGGACTAGGTGTTATCGAATTAGGGCCACGTATCTTGAAACTATACAACGCAACTCCTGAATTCTTGTGGCATACTTAAGGCAAGTCTAACTCTCTCATATAAAGGTTGTTTCGTTTTAGATTGTTGACTCATTTCCCGAGGTGTATTAACTTATTCTGAGTGTGTCTTTCTAAGATAGATACGAGGTGAGCATTCCCTATTTGCAATAACCATAGGAGGCCAACGGTATAATCAAGCTTGAAAATGCCTGGAGCAATAGTGGTGGCAGAAAGGTGTGTGTACAATACATTTTCAACAATTATCTTTCCCTTTTAATTTTTAGTAAATTGTTTTTTCAATGATGTTATCACAAAAACTTGTTTGGGAATTTGAGCTTTTTAATCCTCATTTTTTCCCAGATTTTAAGTTCAGTTTGTTAATTAATAGAGTCTCTTATGTTCTTTATGACGAACACGTGTCTGTTTGATCGAGGTCAAACTGATTTTAACTACCCGTTTCACATGATTAATTTCATTACAAAGACGTTCGTTCTCAGAAAGCAATTTTGCCATACTATTTTCCAGTTTCTTATTTATGGGCTCAAGTTCACATTTATCATGATTAATGTTCTGTTCCTTGGTATTCTCTCTCAAAAGATTTATAGTATCTTCAACTTACTAATGTCTTGTCTTTATCTTGTAGCCGTGCTTTTAAATTCATTGATTTCAAAATATTCTAGAATTTCAATAGCATTTTGACTAACACAAGATTCATCGTTTTGAAAAACTTCTTGTTTTAATTGCATTGATACTTCGAGAGAAATACAACGTTCTTCAAGTTGTGAGTAATTTTTCAAAAAATCATTATATGCTTGTTTTGATTTGGAAATCTCAGCATCAAGATTCAAACACTTTTCACACGATTCACACTTTTTTATTTCCATATTCACAGAATCATTATTCCAAGACATATAATTCATCACAGTTAATAGTACATCTTGAGACATGATTTTTTGTAAGGGTCGATCATTTTCCAAAAGAATTTATTTTTCTTAGAAAATTTCCAACATTGTTTATTTTCAAGCTGAAGACTATTGAATAGAACTTCCATTTTGGTCAAAAACTATTTTGTACTTTGTTACTTTCATTTAGAAGATCTCTATCAAACAATGAAGTATCCTTTTAAAGATTTTAGAAATGGAATAATTTCATTGTTAAAAATAGTTTTTGTATGCTCAAACCACCATTCTCCTTCTTCAGAGGCATTAGGTGTTGTCTCTTCTTTCCACCTGAGTCAAACTGGGTGAGGTGGAATTTTACGTTGTTAAGGCTTCAGTCACCAAATCGACTTAGGTAGTTTTACTAGGATCTTTCATTATGACATAGGGTGTGTAAAGAAGATTTTAATGGTTTGGATTGAGTATATGAAACCAAAGGCCCCTTGGGTTTTTTTCAGCATAATTTTGTTGTGGAGAAATTTTTTTTTCCAAATCTTAAGTTAGTTATTTAATTTTTCAAAATCAATAGTTTATGAGAAATTTTTTTGCAATAACTTCAGGTTCCTTTGCTTTTTCAGAACTTTTTTTGATCGATAGCTTCTTCCAAATCTATGATTCTTATCATCAATCACAAGCATTACAACATGAGTATAGACTGAACAAACACCATCATACAAGGTTGGTTTTATCCGCTGAGCTTTCTTAAGATAAAATGGATTTTAATAACCTAGAGCTTGTTTATGTGTGTTATCATAAAATGCTTGTGGCTTAGTTAACACGTGCACTGTTTGAGCAGATTGACCCACTTTACAAATAATATTATCAATTCCTTAATCTTCTTTTCCATCATTTCATTTTTCCTTATATTTATTTTCTTTTTTCTTTGGTATTCATTTCTTGAAAATTGTAAAGTTTGAATTAAGATTTCATTTTCTTTGATTTGTTTAGAAGATTTGTGCTCAAGTGAGTCACTTGTTCTTTTTGTGCAAGTTTCTCTCTAATCATATCATCCATTTGAGAATCAATCATTTTTTCAAGACAACTTAAATCAATATTAAGACGTTATTCAAAAGTTTTGACCCTTTCCTTATATCTATCAAGCTCATCGGTTATTGATTCATTATTCTGTTCCTTATTAGCCTTTTCCCAATTATTTACATGATTAATCATTTTTTCGGACATTTGTTCAATCACAGATAAAATCATTCAATCTTGTTGTGCCTGCAAATTAGTATCTTGAACAGTTGCATGTTGTGTTTCTTGAATATATTGAGAATTTAGAATGATATTGCTATAACTAGATATCTCATTATTTGTAAAATCATAACTGGCGATGGTCCAAAATCCTACAATGATGCCCACCACTTTGATTATCCATATCATTCAGATAGGTTTCAGAATTAGGTTACCTTGAGATATATGTCTGACCGTAGTTGGAAATGTTGTCTCCAATAAGATACCGCTTGTGCAGTGAGAGATCATCACATTCTGACATCTTAAGTATCGAGATAGCCAGTTAGAAAGATCATTGTGAGGAATGATGTCTTGTGCTTGACTGCTAGAATTCCTGGATCTGCAAGAAATAAGAGTTGCTCCTCATCCATTAGTCTGTCCAGTTCCTGAGCTTCTGCTAACAATTGCTTTCTCCATTTATTACCATGATGCATTCCTTGGTAGCTTAGGTGAGTGCATTGCCTAGCAATATATCCTGTTCCTTGGTATTGTAGCTATTTAACAACTCTATGCCTGTCCACTTGTTGGTATTTCCACCTTGAACTAGGTTAGCATTTGCCCTGATAAGTTAGTACCAGAATAATTTTGCCCTTGTCTCCCCTGAAACTTGTTGCACTGTAACCCTGCCGTCTTGAATAGTGGCTTGGTTTCTTAGATTAGAGGAAGTTCTGAGTTGATTATTGGTAGAAGGGAACCTTGAAGAAGCTACAGCGGTTAGAAAAGCCATTGCTTTATTAAGACAAGCAATTAGATCATCTCCAGGAGAAAATACAGGAACTGACTAAACCAGCTACAAAACGGTGACTCGGTCATAAGTTGTGTTAGGAGCTTGAGGGGATGATTGATAAAACAAACTTGTGGAATTACTTGTGAGAAACTAGTTGAGGTTTGATGTTTCATTGAGACTAAATTGTATGTGATGTTGGAATGGATGTAATGATTGAATTTAAGTTTTGTGAGGATTAAGAGATGTGGTAATGTTGATGGGTTGAATTGATCCATGTTGTGATGGTGAAAACTATTTGTTGAGTTGAGGATTGTTGTAGAAGACTGTTAAAGACTGATATGTGTGAAGTGAGGTGTGTCATCTGCTGTTTGCAACGATGCAAGTGGATTTGATTGCGTTTAAGCATAATACAGACTTTCAATTTGCATGGAGTTTGTGTTGTTTAAGATATGCATGAAGTGTCAAGTTAGAGGTATGAAATCTTTCTAACAAGCTGACAATCAGTTCAAAACTTATCCATTCAGGTCGGAAGACTATTTAAGAAACTTTAGTATTAACTTGATATGCTAATTTTCATTTTGTAGATGTTCATATAGTTAATTAGCCTGAGTAAATCTCATGTAATAATGTATGAATATTCCCCTCTGATGTGAGTAAACTTATCAAACGCATCTAACAGCTTACACTCTCTCTTTCCTGCTTTGTCAAAAGAGGTACCTTGCGTACAATATTGACTCTTCCCAGAAATCACTTTAGCAACTCTGTGATGGATTCACAAGTGAATAGAATATCAGCAGGTAGACCTTGATTGAAGGATATAGGTTGCTTGCATTATCACAAATACAGCTTGAATTTTCTGAGCAGCAGATAATTCAACATATTTCTTTGTTCTGATCACTAGGCCAAATGAGAGGACCATGTTCAACTAATTCAAGTATCATTCTTCCGTGCTCTTTATTTTGCATGTATAGTTCCATTCTGCTTTTCCAAGAATCATCCAGGTCTTTCTCCAACATTGGTGGACGATTGTCAGCACCAGAAGTCGTTCTTGTAATACAGCAAGTCTATTATTTTGTCTAAGTGAAATAATAGATTTCAATTTCAATGTGTTGAGATTAAGATGATCAAAACAGTGATTGTGGTTATTGTGTTAAAGAGAGTTTTGATTAATGAAGTTGAGTTGTAGGAATACACGGAATTTATCAATTCTATGATAAAACGGGATAATCAAGTGTTCACAGGATTTTACAAATCATTAAGAACAACAGTATTAATGCACCTAATGAACATTGTATTGTTCTCCCTTGAAAAATGTTAAATTAGCCCTTGCAATATAATGTATAATTTCGCATTAACATAATTATACGTATAATCTCCTTTACAAAGGAATGTATAAATCGCCTTTGTTTAACAATGTATAAATCGCCTTTGCAAACCGTATAAAATGCCTTCACTAGATACATGTTTACTTCGACTGACGAGATTTCTTGTATAAATCGCCTCATAGGAATAAACAGTATAAATCACCTATGGAATAGTATAAATCTCATTGACCAAAGGATCCACATATACTTCGCATATAGACAAACGTATAAATCGCCTTAACATGGAACTACGTATAATTGCCTTATGTAGCAAGTATAAATCGCCCAATACACTACGAACAACTAAAAAAACAAAAATCTTAAAAAGACCTCACTTTTGACGTTTTTTACCCGATTTTTCTTGTAACATTCTTACCTATCTAAGAATATTAGAACCTTAAAAACACTAACTTTAACGTTTTTTGACATAAATATTTCAAAAATCAAGATTCTTGGTACAAAACCTCTCTTTTTACCTAAAAAGAACTCAAAAAACATGATATTTTTGTGGTTTTGAAAGATTTTATTGTACTTCTAGTCTATTCTAAGATAACTAAGAAAGAAAGTTAAGAGCTTTATGGTTTTTAAACCCTCAAAAGGTGAAAACCTTTTGATGGATTCAAACCAATATACATGAACAAAATGGTATAACAAACGCACACAAAACCTTCACAAACACCCCTTGGCTCTTGATAACAATTGTAGAATATCTTAACACATGTATGAAAGGATTCACTTTAGGTTTTAGAGAGAGAAAGAGATGGTTGGATGAACACTTAGAGAGAGAGAAAAATGATAATATTAGCTTAGTGTAATGTGAGAAAAATAACCAGCCAACCCCTATCCATGTGTGGAGAGGGTTTTTTTATGTATACCAAGGCCTGGCCATGGGCACTTAGTGGCTGGTTCATGGCCTTTGTGCCCAGTTAGCTTACTACATAATACTTAATTATTTTACAAGCCTATAACTACCTATATGGAAGTGACCGATACTTTCTGTATTTCTAACAAGAATGACAAAGGTTATCAAAGGAGAGTTCGAGAAAATTAAGGATGTTAAGGTCGAAGATGTTTCGCTCACTTGCGATACACCATTTAAAGTTTTCAACAATGAAGTCAATCGATTAAGCGGAATGGATGATGATTTATTCACATATGAAGTTGAAGTTGCTAATATCCAATGTGACTCGAAAATAGATGATGATTCGAGCATGAAGCTGATGATGATATGGGTTATGATCCGTCTGATGTTGCATTTACTGAATGGTTGGGATTGAAAGTTTTCAACTACAAGACGATGGATCATTTTACTAAGAAAGCATTATGGATTTACTAGATCGGAAGAGATGTTGAAGTTGAGCTCACTGATGAAGAATCTTCTGATGATAAGGATGAAGTTGCTGAAGAATCTTTATGATCGACACCTAATTTATTTAATTTGAAACAACCTATGTGCAAGGCATTACAAGATTTTAACTATTTTTACAAATCAATACCAGACTTACTTACTAAGGAAAATAAGGGATTCAAGGCCTTTTGATGATTACAAGGATTGATTGGATCTATGAATGGTACAAGGACGTACCTGGGTAGATGAGAAGCCATGGACTTAACACTGGAGTTTAGACAAACCCACCCAGTTAAACTTACTTGCAAGCCTTTCAACTATTATAACTAGATGTTAGGAATGGCCAACATGTAGTTGGTTAGATGATGGATTACTGTATTGGAAGGAAATTACTCGTTACATACATCATGGAAACCAACTATGTATATAGGATAAGGAGCGGTACGAGGCTTGGAGATAGTGAACTTAAAGAGGAGGGCTTTAAGAAATAAAGCTATCATGGAAGGACTTATCAAAGAAGATGATGATGAGTCATGTTACGAACAGATGAGACGATGGAACATAAATACAAACTATGATGATGCTTATGAGACAAATCATGAAAATAATGAGAAAGAAGAATTAAGTGAAGTTCATGAGCTACCGGTGTGCAATATAAGGTGGATATATGATGATCAATATTCGTTCAATATTGTTGTTGAGTTTGTTGCTGGTAAATAAGACGGATTACGATGATCTACTATCACAAGAGAAGAGGAGTGTCGGCTTACCTAGAATCTTTAGGATAATAGACACGGAATGATGGATGGGTGACTAGAGTCTGAAGTGAAGAGAAGCTGAAGCCAAGTCTAAGTATTAAGGACTTTGTGTAATCAAAAGTGCTTCCCGTTAAGACAACACCAATAATAACTATTTAATTTTGTTATCGAGTATGTCTTCCCAGACATCAATACGGCGTATCCGTCCATACCATACGGCGTATTGATTGTCTGGACGTTATCAGTCTTTACTTTTTATGCACTTTAAAAATATTATTGTCAGTTCTGGATTACGGATTTTTCATTTATTTGATACGGCTATCCACCAGGACTGACCCGTATTTAGTTTGTTTAGTTTAGTTTAAATTAACCGTAGATGCCAAGATAGGAATGCACGTTTTTTTTCTATTTTATACAGGACCTCGTGAAAGAAATATCGACGAAGTTGGTGGAATGCATATTTTCTGGAATTCTGTGTGTGTGCTGTTCGTGCTAGGATTCAGACGCTTTTCCAGCACACAATCTTGCTCATAAACGCAACTTGGAGAATCTATCGAGCAAATATCAGGGGAGTTTCTCATTCTAATTCTTTTTAAATTCCCGTATTTAATGTTTTATATATACAACGAGGACGTTGTATAATTCAAGTGGGGGGATGGAATTAGAATGTTTACTTATCCTATTTTAACACTAAAATGCTTAACAATTATGCGCAAATTAAAAACTTTCAAGCTTTAACTTTTTGTGAATTTGCATGTTACATAACCCACACACAATAACCCTTGTTAGATATTGTGAGGATTTAGCCTTTCCGTTTCCAAATGTTTACCCAAATTCCACAAAATATGAGTGTGTCGGTGATGTTGTAGACTTTAGAACTTGGCTTGGTATATCTATTCGAGACCACAATAATGAGTATTATGGATTTAATTGGAGTAACTTGTTTACATTGGTAAATTTTTAGGATTACACCCAAATCGCCTATCCATGTTGCTTATTAACTAACTACACCGGTTAGTTAACCTCCAGTTTAAACCCTTTTCCACTCTTATCTTCAGAGTGATGATCCACTAGAACAACCCGTAGAGTTATCTTTTTGGAATTACACCAAACTATTTGTTTTATTACATCCTTAACCTTAATACCCTGGGTCGATTAAGTTTAATTTACAGTGCTAGTTGCTTAAAGTGTAAAGTTTGTATTTCCCCGAGTCTTGTGTCATTTTCTATCTTTGGTGTGGTTGGAAATTTGCACATATGCCAAATGGGATATTTGTATAACGTAAGTCACACAAAACATCTTGTGATTTTACTACCATCACAATTAATAGTGAATCCGAAGAACGAAGAACTATCGAAGGAATTATTCATAATTATTATGATCGTGAAGATGGTGAAACTACTCCGAGTTTCGTATATAGTTAGATTGGTGAAAAAAATTCTATTTTTTATGATTTATCTAAGAAAAAGTAATTACTAAAAACTATTTTAATTTCTAGAAAATACAAAATTAATTGGAAAAATATAAAAAAAATGGTTTTTATATTCTAAAAAGGTGCAGAAATTTAATGGTATAAAAAGCCCTAATTTTAATGCCCTAATTGAACCCTAATTTGTCCAATTAAAACCAAACCCTAATTTTATAAAACTAAATTCTAAAATTATAAAACTATTTTATTTGTATAAGAAAAACAGGGTAGATATTGTAAGAAGTGAAACAACAGGGTAGGCGGGTGAAGTTTGGAAAATTTACACTAAAGAAGAAACGTATAACCCTAAACTATGGAAAAAGTCCCAAATAGACCCCGCGATTTAAGCTTATTTTGCTTATTGAAAAAAATGGCTTTTAGCAAAAACTCAAAACTACAAAGTTGGCAACCAGCTTATTCTAAACAACTTTAATGAAAGCACTTTCAACTTTTAACTACTTAATAAGCTGAAAAATAAGAAAATTGATGGCTGTTACAGAAAGTGATGATTTAACTAAGCTTTTTGAATTTTGGCTTATTCTAGCTTATTACTTGATGAAAACTCAAAGAAAAAGAAGCTATGAGTAGAATAAGATGTGTACTAAGGGATTCTATAGAAAAATAAGCAAAGTTTTCACAAAGATTACAAGAAAATTGAACTTAAAAAATGCTAAGTTTTAGCTAAAACTGGAATAGGCTTTTTCAAAATAAGCTAAATGACTTATTTCTAAACCTTAGATTCTGAGATTTTGGAAATAAGCTATACTATTTATCTAAATTCAACCTAGCTAAAGGGATTCTTCAAAATTTTAGCAAAGAAATGAAAATCTCAAAGTTTTAAATGAAAAAGGCTATGCTGATATGGAGTGAATTGCTGATGCAATTGGCATTAAACTAGAATGCAAGCTGAATTCTAAAGTTAAAACCTCTTTAAACCTAGTTCCTAAGTTCAACTATACCTGAGACAAACAATTAAGATTTTTAGAATGATTTTTAACAACTCTTAATGCTAGAATTAATTTCACTAAAACTGTCCTGGTGCAAATGAGAGAACTTTAAGATCTAATTCTTGAATTTCCTATTAACTAGGTTTAAAAGCTGTTCTACTTGTTTAAACTTAGTTATGTAACACATCAAACTATCCAAAAGAGTTTGACAGAAATGCAATTTTGTGTTGACTCTAAGAGTCAAAAGTAGATAAACCAAACAATGCCTCTATATTTTATCTGTCAAAAACAATAGTGAGTTAAAAAACTTTTTTTAAAGGACTAAAACAGCTAAAACTTTTTAGCTACTTTAATATTATTAACTAATGAAGTATTTGAACTGAAAAATTAGTGCTTTAGGTAAATAAGCTACTTACTTTATGAATAATTTTACTATACTTATGACAGAAAAAGTGACAGGACATTTTACTAGTTTTAAGGCAAATAGATGAAAAAATAAAATTCAAGCTAGTAAACTAGATGAACAGGATTTAAATGAGGAACTTAAGGAAATAAGCAAGTTGAATAAGCTAGAATTGGCCTTAAATGAAATAGAAGAAGGTTGATCCTGAAAATGAAGAGTCTTCTTCACCTTAGACATCCCAAAGTGAAGGAGTCCTGGTAACTCCGAATGGCCTTCTCAAGCCTCTAATCTTTAGAAATCAAAATAAGCTGAATTTGAGCTTATTTACTCTTTGCTTCCCAAATTGAACTCAAAAGTATTCAAGCGATCATGATCTTAATGTGAATAGGTAAAAATGAGTAGATTAAAGCTTAGTGAACAAAATTTAACTAATATTGAACTTATGAGAATCAATAAGCTCACTTAGCTTATTTAGAGCTTATTGATCAAAAACGAATTGGAATTTAAATCAAAGAACAAAAACACTTTAAAAGTAGATTGATATTAATAAAATTGATAAGTACAAGTGAAAAGGAGATGATTACAAGAGCTGAAAAGCTTAAATGCTTAAAGTAAAAGAGACTTGATTGCTTAAAACGGGAAAATTACAAAGTAAATGTTTAAAACAGAAAATTAACTCTGAAAAATGAACTCCTAAACTGCTATTTATAGAAGAGGGGTGAAGAGAGGGAAGGATTTCTAGAGAGCTCCATTAAATCACAGCCCTTGATCCTTTGTAGTCTATTTGAGGCCGTTGGATGAATTTGATGAGGTGTTTGATCCAATCAGCTGCTGCCACGTGTTGGATGGTGAGTGGTGAAGGTGTATGAACGAAATTTATAAGGGAAAAGGGAGCGGGGTTGGAAAAATACGGGATTAGGTTTGTGTTACTTTTGGGCGGGAAAGTCAGTTATAGTTGTTGGGTTGTTGCGTTTTAGCCGGGTTAATTGTTTAAAAGTATGGAATGTTGGCAGAAATCGTCCTTGTAGTTGTCTCCGCCCAAGCTAGTGTTAAAAGAAGTTTGAAGTTTGGCAATATCGGCCCTTGTGGTTGATTTCTTTCTTTTCTTCTTTACTAATCAACTTTTCTTTTTTGTCAACTTTAGTCCTTTGATCTTTTAAACTTCTAAGTAAGCTCTTAATCTTTGGAGACTTGACAACAATGGCCCCTTGTCTTGACTTTTGGCTTTTGACTTCCTTTATTTCTATCTTTGACTGAGTCGGGCTGATCCGGCTGTGATTTCTGGCTGATTTCTTTGTCTTGCTCTTTCCTCTTTGTCTTTTTCCCGTTTCTTGTCGGTTTTTGATCGTTTTTGCTTCTTTTTGTCTTTTCAATCCTTTCCTGCACAATTGGACACAAAAGCACACATTTTCTATTCTTTTGGCATTTATTTGGCTTTTATTTGGCAAAATCCCGGGTAATTAAATGTACAATTAAGCAAATATCAAATAACAGTGATAATTAAGTTATTAATTTAATTATTTCCGTTTGGCGGTACGTGTTGTTCTCGTTTCTTAAAATTTTTGCAAGGGTATTTCAGATCTTTTGGCTTGTTTTCGTGGTCTCGGGCAAAACTAAAAAAAGTTGTCAGAATGTCGTTTTACTTCAAATGCTTTAGGGTCGAGTCGTGACTAACTTGATTTAGCGGGTCGTTTTTGATAAGTCAACTTAGGAATAACATATATCTTCTCGTTTTCAAGTCAAATAAGAAAAAAAAATTGCACATGAGAGATATGTAATAATAAATGTGATTTATTATTTAGATATGTTCCGAAAAATTACCGGTTACGCGGTAATCGTTTTTATGTGACAATAAAAGATCAAAAGTCAAAAAGTCAAGTCGGACCCGAAAAGTCAAAGGGTAAATAGTCATTTAAAATTTCAAAAATTGCCAGTTGTTACAGTACCTACCCCTTAAAGAAATCCCGTCCCGGGATTTGATTCTTGTTAACCTACGGTGTGACCCATAAAAGATTTAAGATTTAATAACCAGTTTTTAAACATGGCGTTGATAACTTTAGTCAGCAAAATTAGATGTTTCAACATTTCTCAATATACCAAAAACTTTGGCTAGATTTGACCAGGATATTTAATCCATCAAAATAGATATCTCAAAAAATATCATTACAAGTCTTATGACTGATGTAAACGCGTTATAAAGAAAGTCTCTTAATAGTGAAAGCATCGAAGGAGAAAGTGTAGCCGCGTGAGTATGTTTTTATAAAGTTTTAAATGTTCAAGGACGGAGTCTCGTTGCTGATATCTGTAACGTTCGATGATTAATAACGGACGAGGCTAATGGATGTAAGTATTCAACTTACTTGGCAGTACCAGGATGTATCGCGACCTAAGTCTTCGTACTAGTGGCCCGAAATGAATAGTTCGACTAGATGTTTCGTCGATAGGTGTTCATCTGGTTTAAGGGGGGTTGCATTACCTATTGGATAAAGTTGTACAAGTTGGGACTACTCAAGGACCCAACAATAGCAACCATAACAACAATAACTATAACAAACGGTGATGGGATGCGAAGAGTGAGGATATTTCGAGAAACAATATCCCCAGAATAAAGTTCAACAAATGGGAGGAGCTCGCGGGAGAGCTTATGCGATAGACGGCGAAATATGGTACTCAGTCGTTAGTTCGAGGATGAATCAACTCCATTAGCTCAAGTGTGCACAAGTCGGTTAGCTCCACAAACAGTTCATGATCGTAAAGATTTGTAACGGCAAAAGTAATAACTTAAGAATGAGATAAGGTAGTTCAAGTGAGGCCTTAAGATTCTGCTGAGTGGTAAGGCACGATTGTGTTTCTAGACCTTTTTAACGGATTCCGGTGATTTTCGGGTTCGAGTTCATACTCGTGTCATATTGGATACCATTAAGCCCACTCATTTATAATTAATTATTTGCATAAAGAAGCGTCCTAATTTATGTAAATAATGAATTGATAAACTTATGGTTCGGTGATTTACAATTTATTTATTTAAATGAAGAGGCGTCCCAATCCTTTCAAATAAAGAGATTATAAATCATCCTACTTAATAATTTCCGATGCAATACGCGTACTCACATAACCTTCAAGGTGGTGGATGACATGACGATGCATGTGCTCTAATGAGTATGGGACGAGTGTTTAAAACTCGTCTTCAGAGACGGGGAATAAAACAATCAGGCGAGATCGACATAGAGTTCAAGATAGTTAATGAGTACTCGGTTAAAGTAAATAAGATAAAGGTCATTATGAACGAGTCAACATAGCAATTATCATATCAATCCTCCTATTACAAGTCCCGCCCATACAAGACTTGTAATACTTAGATTCATACATAATCCCATGTAAACAGAACTATGACGGCAATTAAAAACATAAATGTATAAGGTTATTGAAAAAGTTTTAGAGGCTATTGTATAACTTACAATGTCTGAGAACGAAGTGATGACATTGTGCAACCACAATGTCTAAGGAAGTAAAATTGAGACCATTGCGTAACCTTACAATGTCTACAGAAATTTTTGGTTTTATATATAATAACTCTTATATAAATAAATGTACAATATACGCAAAGGGATGAAAGCATATATATTATATATATGTATGTCATGTAAGCACTTAATGTAGCAAGTAATGCAAGCAAGTAAGCAAGTAGTGTGTATGTACTTTGAAAATGTTTGATGTGATGCAATGTTTGTCTAGGGTAAAAAATGCAACCTAGTTCTCTATAACCAGTGCTCTGATGCCTCTAAAAATAATGTTACCTCCATTATACGCTTTGTATGTAGAAAATAACTTTCGGTTATCCGTCATGTGTTTTGAGCACCCACTATCTTTAATCCACTCGTTGGGCTCCAAGTTTATTCCTAAGCATATCTCATTAGACGTGTAACACCCCTAAAAATGTGTCGCAGCGGAAATATGTTCGGGGGCGTTACTTCATAATACAACAACACAAGATACAAGAGAACGACCTCTAAATGTGTCGTTTGAAAAGTAATCTCGTTGATTTCCTTGAAATTGATATAACATTTGTCCCATAATTGCATCACAATGAAAAGCTTGAAAACAACACAACGAGATTTGATCATTTGTATGTAAGTAGAAATCCATAAATGAAATCTTGTCAAATTTAGACTCTAGTGCACATCAAGTAAGCCAAGCATCTAATTCACCTGAGAAAAACATGCTTAAAAGGGTCAACATAAAGTTGGTGAGTTCATAGATTTTTATAAGTACAAATCTTGGATCTAAAATTTGTAAAGCGTGTATGACCATTTCAATCCTTATAATAATCACCAAAATGTATGTATGAATGTTAAATCAAAGATGTGTATGACCATTGTATCCCATATGATAGTCACAAAAAGTTAAGTATAGTTGGAACAAAGCGTTTGTAAAGTATGCCTGACCATTGTATCCAATACAATAGTCACCTTGTGTGATTACGATTGCACCCCTAAGTTCATGAAACTGCGACGTAGACTTGTATGTATGCCACTTTATTCAAGGCACAGTAAGAGTTCATGTGTATATACTTGTTGGCCCTGTAGACCCCAATCCAATCGTGTTCCGACATGGTATAACGTTCGTTACCGGTGATAGCTAGTCACCCGAACGGGGATTGTCAATCCCAAATAGATCTATTTTATAACATTCGCGCTCACCCTCCAAGTGATTTACAGTTCATGCAACCTAAGCTAATCCGTAATCATAAAAGTAAAGTATAGTTGTTGCATCCATAAGTAAAAACAAGTATTGTATCTCACCGCGAGATATATAAATGAGTACGTAAACCAATTTGTAATCAACCATGTAAATGTATTTGTAAACAAGCATGTTCTCACCCCAAAAATATATGTGAAACAAGTAAAACATGGGGCTATAAACTCACCTCGATGTTGTAGAACGATTGGCAGAAATGCACATATTAAGCACAACACAAACGGAAACCAGAACGGCTCGACCAAGAAGTTGCGGTTTATCTTAACGGCTATGACCCACTAGCCTAGGATAATGTATTTAGGTTTTCCGATGGATGATTACATTAACGCGACACGTTGATAAAAGATTAGATTTAAAGTTGTAATAGTTTGGTGGTTGGTTAAATAAAATAAATCGAAAAGTAAACGCAAAGTATGTAATATATTCCGTATGTATTACATATGAAAAATGAACAAGTATATAATTCATATCCTGAATTATATAACAAAGACAAACAATCAAAAGAATAATTCGAAGTGTATATAATACGCGACGTGTATTATATTTGAAAATAAAATAAAAGTATATAATACCTTGCAAATAAGAAACGTGAGAAAAATAATTAAAACACCATAATTCGACACGTGTTTGGAAATCACCAATTAAATTAATAAGGCGCTCTTGCATAAAAGTAAACATACGTTTTAAAGTTTCGGATTAAGTAACCGATGTTTTTAAAGTTTTCGCAGAAGTTATGTTTTTATCTTCTAATCGGGAATTATAAAATAATATTTTATAATTTAGTATTTCGTTTCCTTGACGGGTTGTAGCTAAAATAGTTGTCTTATTTGTAAAAGTATAGTTTCGTTTGTTTGTCAGGTAATTGTATAATAACGAATTAATAATCTTAAAACTATATAACTTTGTCCTTTATCGGTTTTTCTAAAATAATAGAAATTATAATGAAATTTATTAAGTATAGTAGTTTATAAATTTTTCAACATGATCTATTCGTTTATAAGACGTTTCTATATTTATAAAATTCAATGCCTTTCCTCTTAATAAATCAATCAATAACACATTTTATTTAACCATTAAAACCACTATTTAGATCCGGTTTTTAATACTTAATATTAAAATATATTTATTAGTCAATTTTTATAAACCAAACTCACTCTAGTGGTATATCTGCTCACCCAAACACACCCTTACGGTTTTTCTGCTCACCCAAACACACCCTTATGGTTTTCTTGCTCACCCAAACACACCCTTATGGTTTTCCTGCTCACCTAAACACACCCTTATGGTTTTCCTACTCACCAAACGCACCCTTGTGGTGGTTATGTTAAACTAAACACACCCCTTGGTGCTAAACCCAGATCCAAACGCACCCTAGTGGTGTTAATAACAGCCAAACGCACCCTATGGTTGTTTTTAAGACCAAACGCATTCCTTTGGTGCTTGCTTTAAACCAAACGACACTTTATGGTGCTATAAACAAAAAACCAAACGCACCCTTGTGGTTGGCTGCCACCTAGCGCACCCCTATGGGTGGTTGTACAGCGAAACAAACGCACCTTGTGGGGCGTTGCAAACCAAACACACCCTTTTTGGTGGTTTAATCCGCACGCAACCCTTGTGGGGGTTTAAAAACAAACGCACTTGATAGCTGGAAACAAAGCCAACGCACCCGTTGGTGGTGGTGAGGTGGTGCGATGAAATATGGTGACAGGGGCGGTACGTGGGGATGATGATGGTGTAGAGGAGATGGTGACGAGGTGATGGTGTGGCGTGGTGGTGGTGCGTGGTGTCGATGATGTTGGTTGTGGTGGTGTCGATAGATGTGGTGATGATGTTGTTAGGTGGCGTGGGATGGCAGAGGCGGTGGTGTTGGCTGTGATAGGGTGGCCGGAAGTTGGCCGGAGGTAGGGTGACGGCGGCGGAGATGGAGGAGAGGGGGGCTAGGGTTTTTATCAAAATGAGATGAAACCCTAATGTTTAAGTATTTTTTACTTGAACTGTATAACAAATAGCAATGTAAATAGTCTAGGGAGTTTCGTGTAAATATAACTACAGGGACCAAAAGTGTAATTTTTGCAAAATAATGGTTTGGGACTCGTTTAAGCCACTTAACGGATGATTCAAAACACGAAACTTGCGCCATTGCGTTCCAAATGATTTTTCCATGAGAAATGAGTATTCACTCGACTATCATTGCATAAATGTTTTATAACATTTATCTAAAATGTTTATTATTTATTTGTGTATCACGGATAAACTTTATCCGTAAAATAAACTTTAACTTAAATCTTCGCGTTTTTAATAAACGATTTTGAAATAAAATGTTAAATAATTTATTATATATTTTTATTTAATAAAAAGTGATAATTAAATATAAATTTAATTATTTTTGTGCCGGTACGCGTTGTTCTTGTTTCTAAAATTTTACGAGGGTATTTCAGTCATTTTCTGCTTGTTTTCGGGTCTCGGGCAAAACTAAAAAGTTGTCCGGAATTTCGTTTTACATCAAATTGCTTTAGAGTCTTAGTCGTGAAAACCTGATTTAGCGGGTCGTTTTGATCAAGTCAATTAGGAATAATCCATATATTTCTGTTTTCAATTCAAATAAGTTAAACATAAATTTGCACATCAGAGGATATGTAATTAATAATATATGTTTCATATTTAAATATGTTACGAAAAATTACCGGTTACGCGGTAATCGTTTTTTTTTTGTGACAATTAAAGGTCAAAAGTCAAAAGTCAAGTCGGACCCGAAAAGTCAAAGGGTAAAATAGTGATTTAAAAATTCCAAAAATTGCCGGTTGTTACAGTACCTACCCCTTAAAGGAATCCCGTCTCGGGATTCGATTCTTGTTAACCTAATGTGTAACCAAGGAAAGATTTAAGATTTAATAACCAATTTTTAAACATGTCGCTGGTAACTTTAGTCAGCAAAATTAGATGTTTCAACACTTTTCAACATACCAAAAATTTTAGCTCGGCTTGACCAGGATATTTAATCCATCAAAATAGGTATGTTAACAAAATATCATTACAAGTCTTATGACTGATATAAACGCGTTATAAAGAGAGTCTCTTAATAGTGAAAGCGTCAGAGGGAAAAGTGTAGTCGCGTGAGTGTGTCTGTATAAAGTTTTAAATGTTTAAGGACAGAGTCTCGTTTCTGATATCTGTAAATTTGTGAAGATTTCATATCGGACGGGCTTAATGTTGATGTAAGTATTCAACTTACTGGCTAGTTCCAGGACGTATCGCCACCAAATTGGTGTATATTGGTCTGTGATCAATAAATCAAACGAATACTATGTCAACATATGCTTATCCTGCTTAAGGGGGGGTGCATTACCTAGTGGATAAAGTTGTACAAGCTGGGACCACTCCAGGTCCCAACAACAGCAACCATAACAACAATAACTATAACAAACGGTGATGGGATGCAGAGAGTGAGGACATTCGAGAAACAATATCCCTAGAATAAAGTTCAACAATGGGAGGAGCTCGCGGGAGAGTTTATGCGATAGACAGCTGAATATGGTACTTAGTCGTTAGTTCGAGGATGAATCAACTCCATTAGTTCAAGTGTGCACAAGTCGGTTAGCTCCACAAACAGTTCATAATCGTAAGGATTTGTAACGGCAAAAGTAATACATTAGATGAGATAAGGTAGTTCAAGTGAGGCCTTAAGATTCTGCTGAGTGGTAAGGCACGATTGTGTTTCTAGACCTTTTTAACGGATTCCGATGATTTGGTTCGGAGGTTCATACTGTTTCATATCGGATACCATAAGCCCATCATATATTATTTAATTATTTGCATAAAGAACCGTCCCAATTTATGTAAATAATGAGTTGAGAAACTTATGGTTCGGTGATTTACAATTTATTTATTTAAATAAAGAGGCATCCCAATCCTTTCAAATAAAGAGATTATAAATCATCCTACTTAATAATTTTCGATGCAATACGCGTACTCACGTAACCTTCCAGGTGGTGAATGACATACCGATGCAGGTTCTCTAATGAGTATGGGACGAGTGTTTAAAACTCGTCTTTGGAGACGGGGAGTAAAACTATCAAGGAATATCGACACAGAGTTCAAGATAGTTAATGAGTACTCGGTTAAAGTAAATAAGGTAAAGGTCTCTATGAACGAGTCAACATAGCAATTATTCATATTCAATCCTTCCTATACAAGTCCCGCCCATACATGATTGTAATACTTAGTTTAATACATAATCAATGTACCGGAATTGTTGGGGGTTTTGATTAAAACATAGCAATTATCATAGCATCCTCATATTACAAGTCCGCCATATACAAGACTTGTAATATAGATTATATTAATTCCATGTAAACAAAATTATGACGGTTTTCGTGTAATATATATTGTATAAAAGTATGAATAAAAAATATATCTTAGAAACCTTGTTTAACTTACAATTCTCTAAGACGAAGTGAGGACCATTGTGCAACTCACAATGTCTAAGAGTAAAATAAGACATTGTGTAACTCACAATGTACTGAGGTTTAAATCGAGGCTATTATGCAACTCACTATGTATTAAGAAATGTACTAGTTTTATATAATTACTCTTATATATATTAAACGTAGATATAGCAAAAGGGTGCTAGGATATATATTAATCTATATGTATGTCATGTAAGCACTTAATGTAACAAGTAATGTAAGCAAGTAGTGTGTATGCACTTTGAAAATATTTGATATGATGCAATGTTAGTGAAAACGGTTATAGTCTAGGTAACATATGCAACCTAGTTCTCTATAGCCAATACTCTTATACCAATCTGTAACACCCCCAAAAATGTGTCACGGCGGAAATATATTCGGGGGTGTTACTTCATAATACAACAACACAAGATACAAGAGAACGACCTCTAAATGTGTCGTTTGAAAAGTAATCTCGTTGATTTCCTTGAAATTGATATAACATTTGTCCCATAATTCCATCACAATGAAAAGCTTGAAAACAAACACAACGAGATTGTCATTTGTATTACGTAGAAATCCTAAATGAATCTTGTCAACTTTAGATTTCTAGATGCACATCAAGTACGCCAAGCATCTAATTCACCTGAGAAAAACATGTTTAAAAAGTGTCAACATAAAGTTGATGAGTTCATAGGTTTTTAAGTATAAATGTTAAACCAAAGTTCTGTAAAGCGTGTATGACAATTTCAATCCTTAAATGTTCTTCCAAAATGTATGTATGAATTTTAGAAATCAAAGAGATGTAAAATATGCATGGCCATTTCAATCCCCAAATAGTCACAAAATGTACGTATGAAAATTAGACCGCAATTATCCAAAGTATGTATTGCCACTTTATTCAAGGCGACGTAAATATTCATGTGTGTATACAACAATGATTACCAATTACTTAAGTTCATGAAAAGCGACGTAACTTGTATGCATGCCACTATATTCAAAGGCCACAGTAAGAGTTCTGTGGTATGTGTTGTGGCCTGTCGACCCAACCAATCGTTGTTCGAAAGTTATAACGTTCGTTTTCCCAGTGATAGTTAATCACCCGAACGGGGATTGTCAATCCCGAATAGATCTATTTTATAACATTCGCGCTCACCCTCCAAGTGATTTACAGTTCATGCAACCTAATTTAGTCCGTAATCATAAAAGTATAGTATAGTTGTTGCGTCCATAAGTAAAAACCAATATTGTATCTCGCCGTAAGATATGCATATGAGTGTATAACCAAGCTATAGCAAGGGTTCACGCCCAAAAATTAAACCAAGTATTGTATCTCATCGTGAGATATGTAAATGAGTATGTAAACCAATTTGTAATCAACCATGTAAATGAATTTATAAACAAGCATGTTCTTACCCCAAAAATATATGTAAAACATAGGGCTATAAACTCACCTCGAAGTTGCGGAACAATCGGCAGAAATGCACATATTAAGCACAACACAAACAGAAACCGGAACGGCTCGACCAAGAAGTTGCGGTTTATCTTAACGGCTATGATCCACTAGCCTAGGCTAATGTTTTTGGGTTTTCTGATGGATGGTTACGTCAACGTGACACGTTGATAAGAGATTTAGATCTCATGTTGTAATTGTTTGGTGGTTGGTTAAATAAAATAAATCAAAAAGTAAAGGCAAAGTATGTAATATATTCTGTATAGAATTACATATGAAAAATTAAACAAGTATATACTTCATATCGTGAATTAGACAACCAAAAGAATAATACGAAGTGTATATAATACGCAACATGTATTATATATGAAAATAAAATAAAAGTATATAATACCTTGCAAGTATTATATAAGAAACGTGAGAAACTAATTAAAACCATATAATTTGACACGTGTTCGAAAATCACCATAAAAGTTAATAAAGAGTCCTTGTTTATAAGTACCGCCGTTTTATAGTTGTAAAATTTAATAAACGATGGTTTCAAAGCTTTTAAAAAGTTATGACTTTATCTTCTAGTCCGAATTATAAAATAATATTGGTATAATTTTGGTAGTTATCTTGAGGGGTGTAGCTTAAATAGTTTGTCCTCGTTTGTAAAAGTATAGTTTTCGCTCGTTATCTGGTTATTGTATAATTATCAAATTAAACAATCTTAAGGACTATATAACTTCGTCTTTTTTCGGTTTTTCTAAAATAATAGAAATTATAATGAAATTTATTAAGTATAGTAGTTTATAGATTTTTCGGCATGATCTATTCGTTTATAAGACGTTTCCATATTTATAAAATTCAATGCTTTTCCTCTTAAAAAATCAATCAATATTGCAATATACTCGCGTGATCAATATATATAATTAGACGAGATCAAATAATAAATAACATAAGTAAAACCAACCACACCCTAATGGTTGTTAAACGCAAAACCAAACATCCACGAACCTCAATCAATAACACATTTTATTTAACCATTAAAACCATCATTTAGATCCGGTTTTTATTACTTAATATTGAAATATATTTTATTAGTCAATTTTTATAAACCAAACGCACTCTAGTGGTATTTCTGCTCACCCTAACACACCCTTATGGTTTTTTTGCTCACCCAAACACACCCTTACGGTTTTCCTGTTCACCCAAAAACACCCTTATGGTTTACCTGCTCATCGAAACACACCCTTACGGTTTTCCTGCTCACCCAAACACACCCTAATTGTGTTTCTCTTAACCCAAACGCACCCCTTGGTGCAATCTGCTAAACCAAACGCACCCTTGTGGTGCTTATGTTAAACCAAACACACCCCTTGGTGCTAAACCCAGATCCAAACGCACCCTAGTGGTGTTAATAACAGCCAAACGCACCCTATGGTTGTTTTTAAAGACCAAACGCACCCTTTTGGTGTTGCTTTAAAACCAAACGCACACTTATGGTGCTATATAGAAACCAAAAGCACCCTTGATGGTGCGGTTTATCAAAACCAACGCACCCTAATGGGTTTGAAAACCCAACGCACCCCTTTGGGTCGTTAAAAAAACCAAACGCACCCTTGTGGGTGGTCTGTTAAACCAAACGCACCCGTAGGTGGTGATGGCAGCTGGTGGTGTGGTGCGTTTAGATGGTGGAGGCAACGAGGTGGTGATGATGTTGATGATGGCATGGAGGGGATGAAGGTGACGATGGTGTTGGTGGATCTGTAGTGGGGGTGGCGTTCGGTGGTGGTGGCATTGACGAGGTGGTGATGGTCGCGATAGTGTGGCATTGGGAATGGTGGGTGATAGCGTGGCGTATGGGTGATGATGTTGGTGGTGGTGGCCGACTATTGGAGTGGCCGGAGGTCGCCAGAAATTGAGAGAGAAAAGGGAGGCTAGGTTTATGATAAATATGAAATGAAACCCTAATGCTTAAGTATTTATAGTTGAAACTTTAAAAACAATTTAGCAAATGTAGAATAGTCAGGGGGGTTTCTTGTAAATATAACTACAAGGACTTAAAGTGTAATTTTCGTTAATTAATGGTTCGGGACTCGTTTAAGCCACTTAACGGATGATTCAAAACACGAAACTTGCGCCCTTACGTTCCAAATGATTTTTCCATGAAAAATGAGTATTTACATAACTAGTATTTTACAAATGTTTTATAAAATTTATTTAAATGTTTATTATTTATTTGTGTAACACGGTTAGGCTTTGTTCGAAAAAAAAATAAAAAAAATAACGCACAGGACAGTATCAGCAAGATATCCATATAACAGCCAATATCACTTTTTGCACCAAGCTTCCCATTATCTTCAAGATCATTCTTGGATAACAGGAGCCTCGAATACCATGTAGAAAGGAGATATCGGTTTTCTGGCGTTAATGAGTCGTTATGGTGTTTTGTTTAAATCGACGGTGAATAATGGAGCGGGTTTTGGAGTGGTAGCTCCTGTAGCAAATCGTTCAGACAATAAGAATAATGGTGCACTGATAGAATAGATTATCACTCCATTGTATCAGCGGCCTCAACTAACGTCGATTTCTTCGTTCACGTCTCCATTTTGTTGAGTGTTCTGTAGAGCGTTGGTGAGAGATGCCAACACTATCAAAGTATTCCTTAAGGATTTGATTTTTGAATTCTGTGGCGTTATCGGTTCTTTTGATAATGACAGGTGACTAAAGAAGGACAGTAATTCGCTTCAGGAAGGTTTTAATCACTTTTGGTGCTTTATCTTTTGATCTGAGAAAATGTACCCAAGTGTAACGAGAGTAATCGTCCACAATCACCAAAACATATCGCTTTCCATTTATTGCTAGCTATTCTCATTGAGGACACCAATCCATATTGATAGAAAAGGTGTAGCCGTCTGCTTGAATTTGGAACTGGTTTGGGTGGGTGAGACGCCCTTTTGCTTTTTCCTTGCTCACAGGAGGGACAAAGATGCTCTTTATGATATTTGAATTTTGGAAGATCGGTGACAAGATGTCTTTGGCAAGGTCATTTATGGTGTCAAAGTTGAGGTGGGATAAACGTTGATGCCATAACCATGACTTGGTAGAAGTTGCACGAGCCATGAGGCAAATTAGAGATGCAGAGGCCATTTCATGGAGATTGATGGTGTAAAGGTTTGTTGTACGGTTTCCTTTCAACAAATCAACTCCTTCTGATTTCTTGACAAAAACAAGTGTTCCTTCTGAAGCAACCTCTAATCTGAAACAAACTGGCCTATCAAAAAAAAATTACGAGAACAGATTGTGCCCCAAGCCCTCAACGAAATAAACCCTGGTGATCAAAAATATTTCCCATGAAGATCACCGAAACCAAATTTGCCTAGCATACGTTGATCATTTCCAAAGCGAACGTTCCCAAAAACTTCCAGACGAATTGATGAGAGCTTTAGATTCCGGTCATATGCTTGGAGCAACTCGAGTCGAAGCTTCCATAAACAAATTTGGTTAACCTACAAGAAAGAAGTAGAATTTGGAAACCATTTTATTGTAGGTTCCGAAGGGTTAGAAGTACAAGCATTATCACCATTAGAGCAGTCAGATTGACTCTCAGATTCACTGGATGCGATTATTTTTCCTTTAATGTCAAAAAGTCTTCCAGTTGGTGACCACCTAAGGCAAAATCTAGGTTTACTAGGCTTAGGTGAAGCAAGTCTTTCGTTGGACCCTACTTTCTTAGGCTTTATAACCTTTGGCTTTTGTTTCTTGTTACGAGAATTCATGTCATTCACATAATTAAGCACACATACATCATGATTAGCAGTGATTAAACATTGCTTACACATAGCACAAATAACTTCAGATTTATCATTCCGAATAGCAAGCTTAACGTGGTTACATTCAGATGACATATGTTTCTTATTCTTAGAAAGCAGTAAATTCCTAGGGTGTTCTTCTACTTCAACTTCTTTATTCTTGTTGCAACTACTCTTAGACGCAGAGGGGACCCTATCATTCTTTGTATTGCTCCTAGGCTGTGGCCTTCTGGTCTTAGCAGTGTTGTCTCTGCACAATACAAATGCAAAACAAACATATATTTGGCAGTTTTTGTCTGTTTTTGGTCATTTAAGCTCGTTTTTAGAGGTAAAAGATATGTGTAATTAAGCACTTATCACGGACATACTTTTCTTCCCTAGAAGGCTTGAAAGGATTAATCCTAAACATTCCTGGGGCAATCACATTATCATGTTTCACAATTTTTGATTCTTGTGGTGTGGGTACCGAGTTTGAAGTGACTGGTTTTGACAAATCATTCGTCTCATCAACCTTTTGAGGAACCCGATTTTTTCTTATAGGTTGCAAAGACAGTTTCCTCTCGGTTGATTGATTTGCAAACTTAGTATTCGTACTCGTACCTTTGGTGGTGTCCACTTGTTCAGAAACTTTATCAAATAACTGGGCTCTTAGCTTAGCATTTTCATAGATCGTATCATGTAATTTGTTTTGCAATGAGTCAATTATCGTTTTAGTTTGAGCACGTGTGACAGAGATAGAGTCAAACAGGTTTTTGTATGTGGTCTTAAGGTGAGCAATTTCATTTTCATAATTCCGAACCTGAAACTCTAATTCTACATTCTCATTTTCAAGTTTCTGAGACAAAGGATCAAGGGTATTTGATGCACATTGAGTATCACAACTCTTACCCTTTTGGTCTCCCAACTGAGCTTGCAACCGTTCGATCTTTTGTTGCATGTCATTATAAGCTTTATCGTACGAAATTTTGTCATATTTACATTCTTCACACTTTTTTACCAATCATTCCAAAGTTTAGCATATTCATTCTCCTTTTTAATGATACAATTTTCAAATCGTTCTTTCGTAGAGTCAAGCTCAGTTTGGAGATTTGATGTATCTAAAACAGAATTACTTTGCATAATAGACAGAATATCTTGACTGACAATTGCTCTCAAGAGACACTCAATTTCCAATTCCAAACCCTTTTGTTTGGCAAGAGATTCTTCAGCTTCCTTTGTAAGAGATATGAAGTCTCGAACAAATTTGGCTGCTTCTTTCAGAAATTGTATTTCAAAATTTTGCAATCTAGCATCAACTTGGTTAAC
>BQNB010091303.1:4766-26910 GCA_026074375.1 Tanacetum coccineum
CTACTCCATGGTTACTATGATATGATTTGTTTGGGCTTGGTAATTGGACTTGATTCGATTTTCTGATTCATCTTACCTTACACTATGATTTGACTTCTGATTTGTCTTACCTTATATTTGTATTCCTTTGATCATGTCTTGTGATATTCTTTATACCTTGTATCGTATCCTTTGATTTCCGTTATCTTTTGCATTCGATTATATATATCTGTTCACTGGGCTTTGTAAGCTCAGCCGCACTTTCTTTTCCTGCGGCAGGTATCTAAGCTAGGAGCTGGGGTTGCTTTCAGGCTATGAGTGCTGAGTGTGGACTTACCCTAGAGATCTTAGTTTTGATATATGAATTGTTTCTTTTCAAGACGTTCGTTATTTCGGTTATTTCGTTTGGATGTGTTTGTCCTTTGAGAACTTATGTACCTTAAGTCATGTTGACTTATTATCCTTTGGTTATTTATTTAAGACTTCCGCTGTTTATGCTTGTGTTATGATTATGTATGCTTTTGATGTCACACCATATTTGTAATACTTCTACCCTTTTGGATCGGGGCGTTACAAAACCATTTTCGAATTTCCTTATTTCTTTGGAATTCCTAGATAGTTTGTTGCCATTGGAGCTTGAGCTACCATTTCTCTTTAGAAATCTAGTTCTTAACGTTTCAATTGGTATCAGAGCGCATTCTGGCAGCTCAGTTTGTTACAAAAGTTGTTAGACGCTCTGTTTTCTGTTGTAACGGTTTTCAGTTATAACCGTTTTCAGTTACAATTCCGATCAAACCTCCATAATTTTTGATCAAACCTTTACGTTTCCGATCATCAATCACACTATGGTGGCTACTCGTTCCCTAACTGATTCCACAAATCAAAACACTAGTTCCATAAAGGCCACTTTAGAAAGGCTCTCTAATGCTATGGACCAAATGAATCAACAAATTGATGGCCTCTTACTGTTTCAACAGATTTCTCAGCCTGTTATTGATCATATGAATAATGGAGAAGGCACTAGTAACCGTGGAGGTCAATCATCTTATGGAAGACTAACTAAGCTTAAATTCCCCAAATTCAATAGTGAAGATGTTCAAGGATGGTTGTATAGGGTGAATATGTTCTTTACCATGGATAGAATTCAGGAAGATGCTCAAAAACTTATGTTAGTTTCAATGCACTTATTTGATTATGCACTAAATTGGCACAAACAATTTCTTAAAAGCAATAGGAATAATGTGACATGGATCCAATATGAAGCAGCCATTAAGGAAAGATTTGACCCGATCAATGAGGATCTTATGGTGGAACTAAAGAACTTGAAGCAAGTAGGATCAGTACAAGCTTATTAGGACTCATTTGAAGTTTTGCTTAATAAGGTTGATCAGCCAGAAGCTTATGCTATAAGTTTGTTCATTAGGGGGCTTAAAGATGAAATAGGGTTGGTTATGAGGATGTTTAGGCCAACTAATCACACAGATGTTTATAGCTTGGCCAAGATGCAAGAGGCCATACTTGCTATTCCTAAAAGCAGGTATACGACTTTACTAAATGATAATAAGGTTGCTAGTACTCCTTTTATGTCAAAAAGTGGGGGATATGCTGCTAAGAGTAACACTTTGGCCTTACCTGCTCCACCACAGTCTGGGGTACCTAATAGACCTAGGAAACAGTTAACACAACAAGAAATGGCTAAAAAAAGGGCCAAACATTTGTGTTTTTACTGTGACCAGAGGTACAGTCCTGGCCACAAGTGTAGTGGTCAAATGTATTATTTGGAAGTAGCAAGTTGTGAGGAGGAAATTAAAGATGAAGAATATGTTGGTAGTGAACTAGATCAAGTTGTTGTAAGAGAGGAAGAAGTTATGCCTCAGGTGTCTTTGAATGCCTTGAATGGGGTCAATAGCTATCAAACAATGAGAATTAAGGGGCATGTGGGAAAACAAGTAGTGCATATGTTGGTAGATTGTATTAGCACTCACAATTTCCTAGATCTACAAGCTGCTAAGAGAATGAGGTGTAGAATGAGTAAGATGTGTCCCTTACAAGTATCTGTGGCCAATGGACAAGTTATGTCTAGTGTGTATATGTGTAAAAACTTCAAATGGAACCTGCAAGGGCATGAATTTGTGACAGATGTGATGATTTTGCCTTTAGGAGGTTGTGAAATGGTGTTAGGCATCCAGTGGTTGGCTACATTAGAAAAAATCCAATGTGACTTTAAGAATTTAGTAATGGAGTTTGTGATAAATGGGCAAAAGTGTGTTTTGAGGGGGACTACACAGTCTGTCTTAAAGTGGATGCAAGGTAGACATGTGAGTAGTTCTTTGAGCCAAATGGGAATTAAGATATCTTCTATGGCCATGTGCATCTACCCAGCTACATTGATGCAGTTGTCTAGTGAGATTACTCAGTCCAAACCAAAAATCCAAACACTCCTTAAGGAGTTTACCACAGTTTTTGATGACCCCAAAGAACTCCCACCCAAGAGGTCTCATGATCACACCATACCACTTACACCTAATGCTCCACCTGTAAACATAAGACCTTACAGACAACCTCTAATTTAGAAAGATACAATTAAGCTCATGGTCAAAGAGTTGCTTGATGCTGGAACTATTAGGAACAGTCAAAGCCCTTTCTCTAGTCCTATTGTGATGGTGAAGAAAAAAGATGGAACTTGGAGAATATGTGTGGACTACAGGCAACTTAACAAGCATACCATCAAAGACAAATACCCTATACCAGTTATTGAGGAGCTATTAGATGAATTGAGTGGAGCTAAAGTATTCTTAAAGCTTGACCTGAGATCAGCCTACCATCAAATAAGGATGAATGAGGTAGACATACACAAGACTGCTTTTAGGACTCATAAAGGGCATTATGAGTTCCTAGTCATGCCTTTTGGCTTAACCAATGCCCCATCTACATTTCAAGCCCTTATGAATACTATGTTTAAGCTTTACTTAAGGAAGTTTTTCCTGGTGTTCTTTGATGACATACTCATATACAATGCTTATGAGGAAGAGCATTGGAAACATTTACAAAAAGTGTTGCAGACTATGAAAGAGAACACCTTGTTTGCTAAGCTAAGCAAATGTTCATTTCCTAAACAAAGGGTGGAATATTTAGGACATATCATTTCAAAAGAAAGGGTGTCTACGGATCCTTCAAAGATTCAAGCAATGAAACAGTGGCCTATTCCCCAAACAATCAAGCAATTGAGGGGATTTTTGGGTTTAACTAGATATTATAGGAAGTTCATTAAGAACTTTGCATGGATCAGTAAACCTCTCACAAATTTGTTGAAAAAAGATGCCTTTATGTGGAGTAAAGAAGCTCAAACTGCATTTAACCAGCTCAAGGAAGCTATGACCCAAACACCTGTCTTAGCTTTGCCTGATTATAACAAAACCTTTGTGGTAGAGACTGATGCTTCAGGTGTGGGTATTAGAGCAATGTTGCAACAAGAGGGACATCCCATTGCTTATCTCAGCAAGACTTTGGCACCAAAGCACCAAGCCTTGTCTACCTATAAGAAAGAATTTCAAGCTGTGTTAATGGCTTTGGAAAAATGGAGGAGTTACTTGCTTGATAGACACTTTAAGATCAAGACTGATCATTTCAGCTTAAAGTATTTGCTCAATCAAAGAGTTACCACTCTCTTCCAAGCTAAGTGGTTACCTAAGTTGTTAGTGTTTGATTATGAGATCTCCTACAACAAAGGAAGTGACAATGTGGTAACTGATGCCTTGTCCAGGATAACCAATGGAAGTGAATTGAATTCATTGATTCTTTCTACCATTACTAGTGAATTGCATCAGAAAGTTCAAGGAAGTTATGCAAATGATCTTGTTCTACAAAAAGTGACTCAGAAGATAGCCAATGGTACTCAGACTAGTAATAAGTATGTCTGGGAAGGCAATGTTCTAAAGAGGAAAGGAAAGATAGTTGTGGGTCCTGATGAACAATTGAAAACTACAATTGTTCAACATTACCATGCTGATGCAATTAGAAGTCATTCTGGTACTAATGTGACAGATCATAAAATGGGAACATTGTTTTACTAGAATGTCTTACATAAGACAGTTAAGAAAGTCATAAGGGAATGTGATATGTGTCAAAGAGAAAAGGTTGATTTAGTTGCATATCCTAGATTGTTGCAACCTCTGTCAATTCCTGAGAAGTTTTGGAGTGAGATTTCCATGGATTTTATAGTTGGCTTGCTTAAGTCACAAGGCAAAACTGTGATATTTGTGATGGTTGACAGACTCAGTAAGTATGCACACTTTATGGCTTTGAGCCATCCTTATACTACTAGTTCTGTGGCCCAAGTGTTCTTAGATACAGTTTACATGCTTTATGGGCTCCCTAACTCTATTGTTAGTGACAGAGAAAGTGTGTTCCTAAGTCTCTTTTGGCAATCTCTATTCAAGTTACTCAAGGTAGAATTAAAAATGTCCACTGCCTATCACCCACAAACAGATGGACAGACTGAGGTGGTAAATAAGTGTTTGGAGTGTTATTTGAGGTGCATGACTGGTGAGAGGCCTAAGGAGTGGGTACAATGGTTACCTTTAGCAGAGTATTGGTATAACACAAACAAACACTCTTGTATAAATGTGACTCCATATGAGGTGGTGTATGGCCAAACACCCCCTCTACACAATCCATATGTGTCTGGTGAAAGTGCTGTAGAGACTGTGGATAGGAGCTTACAAGCAAGGGAAGCTGCAATTGAAATGATCAAATTCCATATCACAAGAGCACAAGACAGGATGAAAAAATATGCCTATTTAAAGAGAAGTGAAAGGGAATTTGATGTTGGAATGTGGGTCTATCTTAAGTTGCAGCCACATAGACAACTAACAATAAGGAAGTCAATGCAGAATAAGCTCTCAGCCAAGTACTATGGACCTTTTTTTATTGTTGCTAAAGTAGGGGTTGTGGCTTATAAGTTGGACTTGCCTGAGGATAGCCAAATTCATCCCGTGTTCCATGTTTCTCAGCTTAAGTTATGTAAAGGAACTAATTTAAAGATGGGAATTTTGCCTGATTGTGGAGAAGATGGCATACTTGCAGTGGAACCAGAAGCTATCTTGGATAGAAGGATGGCTAAGTTAAAAAATAGGGCTGCTGTTTATGTGCTTGTCAAATAGGCCAATCATCCCGATGAAGATGCTACATGGGAGTTGTATGAGGACTTGGTACTAAGGAGTCCAAAATTTCCTGTTGATCCTTGAGGACAAGGATCTTCTGAAAAGGGATGGATTGTAACAAGCCAAAGCAAAATGGGTCATAAATGAAAAGTCAACGCGAAAAGTCAAAATTAAGTTCGAATTGGGTTTTGGTGGGAAAATTCTGATTTTCCCTTAAATTTCCCTATAAATACCTATCTTAGTTCATTTTCTCATTTTTATCTAGAATTTGAAAACCACTTTTCCTCCCTTGTAATCATTCAACTGTGTGTAAACTTCATCATTCAATAACAAACCATTTTCGAATTTCCTTCTTTCTTTGGAATTCCTAGATAGTTTGTTGCCATTGGAGCATGAGCTACCAATTCTGTTTAGAAATCTAGTTCTTAGCGTTTCACTTGCACTGTAAGTAACAATACTGCTGATCTTGAAAAGCCTAATGTGAACAATATAGTTTATAGTGAAAATAATGATGTTGGTATGACAAATAATAGTGGTAACAAGTTGGAAAAGACCTGCGCGTTACGGCAGGGATTCTAGCTCTTTTTTCCATTTGTTTGATACAGTTTGTATCTCCATATAAATGTTGATATATGCTACTTGATTTGTATCAAAAATTTGCATTAAAGAGTAGTGGATTTTGTCTATTTAGGTACTGTGTCAATTTTTAGTATGATGGATCTTGACAAACCAAACTCTACAGTTTCATTCATACTTTGAAACTTATACAAAATGTTTGCCTATAGTTGCTGATAAAGAACTTTCTGCATCAGTAGCAACTAAAAGTGATAAAATAGGCAGGCTATGGGTCACTTACGCATTCAGGAAACACTTGGCAACTCCTCTCTGAGCTTATAAAGCTTGTCTCCAAACCAAACACGCGTCCAACATATGATTTTAGATCATAAAAAAGTCCTTATTTGCATATTCGAGATGCTCTTTAAAGAGGGTCTGATTGATATAACACAATCACTGTTACGTATAGTTTAAAAGTAGCCAAACATTTTTTGAATTTAAAGACTAAGAAAAGCACATGAGTGTGCAGTGAGTTAGTAAACCAACCTATACAAAGTAATATAACTCATCACTTATACCTGCTCATCGTGGCAAATGTGTCATTTATTAGAGGTGTGACTAAATCCACCTCTATTCAACTGGTCAACAGATAATAGAATCAAGGTTTAGAAATGTAACAAAAACAATAAAGTTTCATTCTTAACTGTCTTATTTGCAGACGCTGGTGACCAAGCCTAAGATTTACGAATACGTCGTTGCTGCATCCACACTCCTGGTGTAACTAAGTAGCAAAGACATGAGACTGAGTGAGTCGAAGGTAACAAATACCTATTATGGCTGCAATCACACACTCGGTGTAACTGTCACGACAAGATATAGGATTGGGTGAGCTAGTGATGCGTATTTTATTTTAAACTATTTACCAATTTTTAAATTTCTAAAACTCGACTACCTATGGTTTACAACGTACTAATGGGCAGAGATCCCGATCGTGTATAGTGTAAGATTGGTAAACCCGAGTTCGTTCCCAAGAGCTAATGGGCCGTCTAAAATCTGAGTTTTATTTGTCATGGTTTTGAAACAAGTTTGATGATTAAATTGCAAGAAAAATAAATAATAGGAATTGTTTTAACTAATTATGGGGAGAAATCGTGCTAACCTAGTTAATCTTCTTATCAACGCAATGATTCCATTTCCTAGTGCAATGTCTAATTCTCGTTTTATATGGTGGTTCTAATATCATTAGGCCCAATTTGTATTCGCAACCTAACCTATAATTCCTATGATCTCAACCCCGTTGCTCACAGAAGTCGGGCATCTAGTTCATAGTTATTAAATCCCCAACTATTCTAAAGACTTGTCTAATGCTGATAATCCCACTACTTAACATTTAAACCCTCTAATTAGGTGCAAGCTAATAAAGAAATTCATGCGCTTTATAAGTGCCTAATCTAATGCAGACAGTGATGTGGCCAACCCCTACAATCGAGATGATGGTCTCATCTTCAGCAACCTATTAGACTACCTTTCAACTGATTCCGCCTAATCACTAGCTACTAGATTCTACACTATCCTGAGCACTACCAAAACGCAGGGATTGATCAACAAGAAAATAATGCAAAAAGATAATTAAACAAAGAATTAAGAATCACAACATTAATAAAATCATAATTAGGCTAAAACTTAAAGTGATTAGTGTTAACATTAATAAATTCACTAACTAAGAACGATCGGGAGGTGGGAGAAGAAAGAATAAGAACTTAGCCATATTATTTAGAGAGAGAAAGAGATGGGAAGATATGTGTGTTTTCTAGAGAGAAGGAGGAGAAAACACATTCCTCACCCCTCTTTAGAAGTAAGGAGGGGAATATGTAGTCTGGGATACGTTTAACTATTTATCCGACTATAAGTAAACAAATATAATTTCGTATTAGTCTTTATATTTTAAGGCTAACAATCTTCCCCCAATATGTAGACATACGAAATTACTTAAAATGATCCTAACAAGTACAAATGCAACAAAATAAAGTCTTCCAAAGTGCTTCCAATGCTGAAGATGTATTTTGTATCTTCTGGTCTTCATACTTGTACTCCATCTTGGATCTTCAGTGTCTTTACTGTCACACCCCCAAACCGGGCCTGGAAGAAATACGTGTTCGAGGGCGTGACTTCATAATGTTCATCACACAAAGCACAAGAGAACGACCACTAATGGACATTTGAAAATCATAATTCGTTGCATTTATTAAAAATGGATAATTCTTACAAGATTTCAAATGAAATTATACGTTGCGGAAGCGTAATTAAGTTTTCAAAAAGACAACAAGTATGAATGATAAAAAAAAGTCTTAAAAGATGATATTATAGCACATCAGAGAAGTCCAAAGCTAAGCACCTAAAAAACATGCTTAAAATGTCAACTTAAAGTTAGTGAATTTATCGGTTTAATTCAAACGTTATCAGTGTGGACCACAAGTTTTCAACATGTATGCGACAGTTATAGGAGATACAACTTCACAAAAAGAGAGGTATTTACGTTGCGCTAAGCTCATGACCCCGAAGCTAATGGTGTAATGTAGTGTGTGTATTACCACATAAATATTTGCCCTATAGGTGTCTGACCAATACTACCCAAACTACTTTCGACATGAAATACATCCGTTGGCTTATACATCAGTCGTACCCGACCAATAAGAATTACTAAACCCAGATGGGGATTATTAGTCCCAATAGATATATTTACTCACTCGCGCTTACCTAACCAGCAGTCGGTTAAAGATAATTAACGGTTCATGATATTGCGGGCGTTTAGTGGTCTAAGCTACATAGGCAACACGTAAACAAGGGAAAATATCACGTAAAGTACTTGTGTCCTGTTTTCAAAACAAGTAATGTTTCTCATCCCAAAGTTGTAAAAAATTATTCAAAACGAGTAAAAAGTAGGGCTATGAACTCACCATAAGCAAGTAGTGAGTAGGTTATCTAACAAAGTGAAAAACGAAACCGAACGACTCTAGATGTGACCTAATTAAAAAGACGCGCTTCAGAAACGAGAAATAAATACGAAACGTCGAACAAGACGCTTAAAGAAAATAGACATCCATATGTGTTTGTGCTTTAGTTTATCTAGTAAAAACGTGTCGTCATGAAAGTATAAGGTTTATGGTTACGTTACGTTGTGTTTTACGAAAAGTTTTTATTTTTAGAAAGTTACTATTTTTAGAAAGATTTTGTTTTAGGAAAGTTCTAAGTTTCGGGTCATTTATACCGTCCCTTCATATTTGGTGATCCTAAATATCCTAAACACAATAGTGAAACCTAAACGCCTACTTCTCAAGTCCATTTCGCTTATAAATGCCAAAAGTTACCATTTTTAGAGGTTTCTCGTTTTAAAATCCCAAAAATAAGTTGGTGACGTTTCAAAAGTTTCAACTGAATATATTAGTGTTACTAAGTGTTTCGCGAACATTTTAAAAGCTCAAAACATCCTGAAAGTGTCCGAAAACTCATTTTAATATTCCAATCAGCAACCACATTAAAATCTCCAGACATGGTTTCGTGATTCTTAAAATGGTCAGTTTTAAACCCGTTTTTAGTGTTCGATATATGAAAACCTATCTATTCGAAACAAGTTATTCAAAAACTACCTTCTCGACTAATGAAAACATTCTTAAGTGTCCGAAAACCTCAAAACAAAATCAGACCAGCAACCCCTTTATTTCGCAAACGCCTCTATAAATCCATCTAAACTTCACAATAGTGCTTATACTAACCTAATCCCGTTCTCTACTAGTCCAAACCACAAAATCCACTCTTAATCTACACTAATCTCATCATCATCTTTGTTGCAACACACTTTTCCACACATCCTTTCCATAATCAAAGTATTTATATCAAGTACACATGAAAACTTCATTAGTTTATAAACCCACTAGTTTCTTTTGAAAATAACACAAACACTACAGGATATATATATATAAGACCTGATTAAGAACATATGAATATAAAAGAAGAAAAGATAGGTTTAAGATTTACTCACAAATGAGAAGAATCAAGAAGAAAAGTATTAGATCTAGTGAAGGAAACCTTAGATCTTGAAAAACTCCAATTAATATTAGAAACCCTAATTTTAGATCTTGACTAAACCCTTGTAAATCAATGATTAAACCCTTGGAACACCCTTAGATATGAGTAGAAATGAGATTGGAATAGATAAATCTTGCTAGAAATCAAAGTTATGAACTTCTTATTGTGGTTGTTTCTCACCGTCACCCAAAGGATGAAAAAGGAGAAGAGAAACAAATTTTGTGAGGCTTGTGTGTGTTTTTTAACCCTAGATGTAAAGATGTGTTAGTATTTATAAGGAAGGATACCCTTGGAGCCAAAGCAAGTTGCTTAGATCCTAAGGGTAAGCCATAGGGGTGGTTTGGACGAGCCAAGTCAAGAGGAGAGGGGTTCATGGTTTGATCACTAGACAACTTACTAAAATCAAGATTCCACATGGTTAAGGTAGTGGAGTTGTGGTCCAAGGTTTGAGCTAGAAGACAGGCTCATGTCACATGCATGGGAGCATTCTTACAAACATCACCATCTTTGCATGTGTGCTTGAAAGTCAAAATAAAGTAGAAAGATTCCACAAAAATTAATTTAAGTGTGTATGTATGCGTGTGAATTGAGTAGGGAGGTGACCATGAAATTTTAGGCTTCTAAACTCGAGATATATGATAACTAGGGTTTTAATGAAAAGATGACGGGTTTTCGAGTCTCCGTTTGACCTAAAAAGGCTAAAATTGTATGACGTACGCAAAAAATGTTTAAGTTGCAAACGAAAATGAATGTGACCTACGTAACACTTTAAAAGGATAAAATAATGCATATAACACGTAGACTAATCCAAGTTCAAAGCCAAAACGCATCCGATAACGATTTTCAGTTTTACGCGGGAAAACCTCTCGGAAAATTGCCAGATTTAAACATAATGCATAAAAGTCAAAAGTAATGATTGGAAAAGTTTAAAATAATGACCTGAAATTTACAGGGTGTGACATCCTTTCCCCGTTAAAAGAGCTTTGTCCTCAAAGCTTAAGACGCGACATTTAGTGTCATTAAAGATTTTGAAAACATGAGGGGGGGGGGTATTTCCTTAGGAATTGATCTTCACTTGACAAACACTCCTTCAGGTTTGGCACATGAAAGGTGCTATGGACTCTGCTTAGTTGGTCTGGGAGTTTAAGTCGGGTAGTAACGGTTCTCGCTCTAGCACGGATTTTGAAAGGTCCAATATAATGCAGGTTCAGCTTTCCCCGTTTGCCAAAATGTATCACTCCTTTCCACAAAGATACCTCTAACTTGAAATTCTAAGGGTTTGCGTCTCACGTCAGCATAATTCTTTTGATTATCATGATTACCCAAATCGTGTAGTAATAGCTTGATGTTTTGGTAGGCTTGTGATAAAATCAATGGCTATACTTTCCCATTTCCAATGGGGTATTTCTGGTTGTACCAGTAAATCGAATGGATTTTGATAATCGTCCCTCACCCTTAAACACGTCAAGCACTTGCTGATACAGGTGGCAATGCATGCCTCTATGTCAGGCTATCAGTACAACTACCTAAGATTATGATATATCTTATCCGATCTAGGGTGGATGAAATAGTTAGATTTTTGTGACTCATGCTTGATTAATTCTCTTAAGTCTCTAAAACGTGGTAATCAATTCCTCCTCCTATTGTAGAGAGTTCCATCAAGACAATTCTCAAACTCCTTGTCCATGCCATGAGGGTTCTCATCCTCAACGCTCTCTTTCTTGAGACTTCTACTTATGCCTCATGAATTTGTGGCGGTAGGTTTAAATTAATGGTCATCACTTAAGGTTCTTACCCTGAGAGGCTTAGCTCGTTCCTTTCTGCTTAGAGTATCTGCTACAACATTTGCTTTTCCAGGGTGATATCGAATCTTAAAATCGTAATCACTGGGCAACTTTGACCATCTATGTTGTCTCATGTTCAATTACTTTTGATCTAAAATGTGTTGTAAGATCTTATGGTTTGTAAACATGGTGTGCTTTATGCCATACATGTAGTGTTCCCAAATCTTAAAACTAAACACTATTTCTCCTAATTCTAGGTCATGTGTCAGGTAGTTCTTCTCATCCTTCAGTTGTCGAGATTCGTAAGCTATCACCTTCTCATTCTGCATCATTATAGTACCTAATCCATTATGTGCAGCGTTATAATAAACCACGAAGTTTTCCGTTTCATCGGGTAATGCTAAGATCGGTTTACTACAAAGTTTCTACATTAGCATTTGAAAGGCTTCCTGGTACGTGTGTAAGCACTAGTCAAATTTATATATGTATAGTATAAATCTCGTGACAATTCTTTCCAATTTACCTCTCAAACAAGAGAAAATAAAAGGGTAAAATCTCACTTGAGAAAACACAATACGTATATTTTTAACCGGGAAGTATTTTCTTCTCGGGTCGTATCCCAACGAAGTCGTGAATTGAAATTCGGGAATAATTCCGATTCGAGTCAAGAATGAATAAAGGATTTTTTTGAATTTTGAATTACACTAAGAATATAATAGCACAATTAAACTATAAAAACGATTAAAGAATTAAAAACGTTTAACTAATACGAAAAATTAACAAACGTGAATTAAAAATGTGAGCTAAAACTAGAACTTAAAATCTAAAGTGATAATACTAACAAATGTTATACCTAAAAATCACAAGATTAAAAAGAAAATTTTAGGAAAAACAATTAGAATTTTCAAGCTATTTTTGTATTTTCTATGAATTTTTAAAGAAAAAGAAATTACTAAAAACCTATTTTAATTTCTAGAAAATACAAATTTGGTTGGAAAAATAAAGAAAAATGCTTTTTAACTACTAAAAAGGTGCAGAAAACTAATGGTATGAAAATGCCCAATTTTTACTAACACGGTTAGTTTGTTCAATTCTCGGTAGTCAATGTATATCCTGAAGGATCCATCCTTCTTTTGACGAACAATATTGGAGCTCCCCAGGGTGAGGAACTGGGTCTTATAAATCCCTCTAAGCATACGACATACTACGTTGGAGACATTCAACTCTCTGCCTCTCAATACCTAACATGCCTATGAGTCTCATGTTATCCTACTCCAACATACCAATCCTATCAAACAACTCAGCTCTATGCTAACTAGCAACTATCGATGCATACCCATCACTCTTATTGCTTCGAATCGTTAAAGTTTCATCACCTAAAGGGATAAGAAAAATCGCTAATGATCATGGCGTAGTACCTTGTCAACCGGTTCATACCAATGATAACGTTGAAACTACCAAGTTTTATGGGCACTAATTCTATATTGGATGGATGATTCAGAAAATTCGGTGTGCAATCTCAAATGATAGTATCGACTCCTATGACCTTTTCGTCGACTAACTCAACAGAGTACTTAGTGTCTATGGTAGGTGGGACGATGCCACTTAAAGGGCTAATCTTAGCGGAGGTGAGGCTTCTATCAACTAGGTTCCATGTACTTGCAATAATTTCGTCCCTTGGCTTTAACTTTAGGTCCATTAGAAGTTTTGTCGATACGAGAATCTTATAATCTTCATGATTCTAACTGACTAAAATGTAACGTACAATCTACATCTCACACACTCCGTAGTAGACTCAACTGGTTATTACCAATTAACACGATACACAATCAATAGCTACGTGTTCACTTAACACACACACACACAACACACACACATCCACATTACATATCTCTCTCCACAGGGTAAGGCAGACGCGGCTCAACACACACACACACACACTTCTATCACTAGCGAGCTGTGGGCGTCTATCTGGCTCGCGACATCACCCCGACCCGCGCGACACACTCTATGATGACACACGCTTACGAGCGTGCGCGCACACACACACAGATGACCCACTCACACGACACATGCACCACACACACTATCATAATCTACAACACATGTCTCGCCAACGTGAGACACACAACAAGAAAGACTCCTCACACTTAGCGGATGAAACACTAACACATAAACACACACACAGCACACACACACACTGAAAGAGCGAGATGAATTACGAGCGCTAGCGCCGGCGTATTCATCTCCTTCTCTATAGAATTTACACATGTACACTCAGCTCGCTATATCTCTATTGAATAGGTCGAGCGTAGACCCTAGAAGAATTCTTTCTCTATGGGTGCTGGAGACACCAGGGGTGTGGGTGGGGAGTTGGGTGGTACACAACTACAGTATGGGAATCTCACACAATTTGGTTTACACACACACACACAAACACACATATTGTAACAACACACACACAACACCGCCGTAACGTATATCACTATACACACACCAACTATATATATATTGATAAGATAGCGGAAAAATATTGTATATAAGGTGATAGCAAAATATTTACGTGGAAATTACGTGACGATTTATAATGTTACATAAGGGGTCTTCTTCTACACATCACTTACGTAACAAATAGTTTAACGTGCACACCCCTCCTCTCAAAAGATCTACACACACACACACAAACGACAGCAGAGATGCTCTCTCCTTTTTATAATACACTACACTTATTATCTAGAGCATCTCGCTCTACTAACCTCTCTCCAGCAGCCACTCCCTTCTATCTGTCACACAGACAGGCATTCTCGGGGGCGGAAGCTGGTAGGAGAGAGCCAACCTCACACATGAGCGCAGACGTGCGTATATTCTAGTACTCTATATATATAGCACATAGAACCGATACACATAACATCAACCTATCTAATGAAATATTTTCTTGCTGATATAGTGTGTCTGCGCTATAAAGGCCAGTATAATATATCATTGAGAGAGAGAGAGGATTGTAAAATAGAGAGAGAGCCATCTCTCTCTACATATACCACTACACTCACCTACATTATATAGGGTGTGACATGCAAGTGGGAAATATGATGTGTGGATGCTCACACACACAATAATATTATGACACACAATTGATGATGTATTTTTACACTAGAGTGTAGATAATAATATGGTTATATCCTCTCTCTCTCTATATCTAGCTACACACATACACACACTAACTTAGATAGGTCTATGGGCTAGCTGCGCGCGTACACACACGTATGTGGTGTGTGCGCGGAGCGGGGGGGAATCAGAGGCGGAACTCTATATATTCGCATGCATAATTGTGGGAGGTAACACACACACACAGGAGGGGGGGGATGACAAACACATAGTATATATACGCAAAAAAATAGACAAAGATCACAGTATGACGAGTGAGGTGTGGATGGTCACATTTCTCATCTCTATATATCAGGTAGACGTGAGTATGTGGTAGTATATGTGTGTCAGCAGGACACACACACGGCACTTATACGTGAGGGGAATTATTTTTGATAGAATAGGTTTGTGGGGTGCAGGTAGGACACACACAGTGTGAGAAGAGATATACCGCTCGTATTGGGGTATAGAATAGCATTGTAGTGTGAGCGCGTGGTCTCTGTTAGCCACTTCTCTATATATCTATATATATCTCTCTGAGGTTGTGGGCGAGGTTTGAGAGTCACAACTACACAGGTATCTCACTATAGGTGGGGATGGTGGACATGGCTGTCATGGTAGGTCTATTTCTAACAGATCTCATCTCTATTACACACACACACACACACAGTATTTAGAGAGAGAGGGTCTATGCGTCACACATCTGAGTAGTTAATTGGAGATGGAATAGGGGGAGGGGGGGGAGAGGGGTGAGATGTGGGGGGGGGTGAGTGAGGATTGATGACAGGGGGGGACACACAGGGTGGGCAGAGAGATGGGGAGATGGAGGGCGAGTGTAGTGAGTGAGAGCGATGATGTATCTATATATGAAGGATATAGAGAGAGGACACGTAGAGGGACAGGGGTGAACTGCGTTAATATATCTATGTGCACACACACAACACACACACACATCTTGTCTCATACAAAAATAGCAGCGTTTATATGTGTTACGTGGTGTAAGACACTGCAGAGAAATATTTAATTCAAGAGATATCTTGACGCTCGAACTCTCTCTCTATAATATAGAGAGGCACACAAATACTAGAGAGAGTCTCATAAATATTGAGAGGGTGAGTAGGTATCTTTTTTGTTGGTGGGTGCGATGTTTACTGGTATGTATTAGGGTTTATATATATATATCTCTAAACATTAAGGTGTGATCAAGCTCTTCACAAGGTGAGTGGACATTGGGTGATGGTGTGTTTGGATGTGCTGGGGGATATGACCACACGGTTTCTCTCTAAATAGCAGCCAGCACACACACTCGAGTCTCTACTCATACTTTAGCATTCACACCTAGAGGGGAGAAGGGGTTTGGTGTGTGGGGTGTTCGGGACTATGTGGTGATTGATTGATGGTGTTCTGAGATGTAGTGTGGGGCTGGTATAATGATTGGTGGGGTTAGTGAAGGGGTGATTGATTTTATGTATGTGTTGGGGTTGGGGGTTTTTGAGTAGATGGTGGGGGTGGGGTTTAGTTTTGAAGGGAGGTATTGGAAGGTTGTGGGGTTTATTGTGATTTGGGTTGATTTTAACACATTAGGGAAGTGGTTTAAGTTGGTTGGTTGGGGTGGGTGAGGTGGGTGGGGGGAGATTTGTTGTTGGTGTTGTTATTGGTAATGTGTGGTATGTAGTGTTTGGGTTATGGTGGGTGTGTGGAGGGTTGTGTGGTTAGGTTGGAATTTTGGTTAAGGGAGGATGGGAGGGGTGGGGTGTTGTATGGTGGAGGATTGAGGTGGAAGTATTTGGGTGAGAGAGGGATTGGGGTTGATTTTGGTGGGTTTTTTTTGGGTGGAGTGATTATTGTTGTTGGGATTTGTTTGTATTTGTATTGGTTGTTTGGTGGGAGTGGGATGTTTGGGGATAAGATAAGTGTATTGGTGGTTGATTATCTTTTTTGTTTTGTTTGGTTGTTCATTTTTGTTGTTGTATAAAGGTGAGAGTTTTTGTTGATTAGAATGGGTTGTGTATATAGAGTGTAGAGTTGATTTGATGTTTATTTATATATTTGTTGTATATAGTTACTGGAGTGATTTTTTATTACTATGATAATAATTTTTGTGTTTATAAAATTCTAAAATAGTATTGAATATTTATATTGCTGGGAATATTATAATATTATAGAATTTAAAAATTCAGAAATTCCAAATTTAGAGGTAAAAGGCATTTAGTTTATGCTCTTAATATGACATGTGAAAAACATTTACGCTTATATCTAATGTTATTTCCATGTTCAGGCGGGTTGCACAAAATAAGTTAAAAGTCTTTTTTAATGGCAAGCCAACCACAATTACAGGTTTCTTTCATCCTCTAATCACCTTTTTGTTTGTGGCTTTTTTACGTCAATTTTAACGTTTTGGTTTTTTTGTGTTTTTATTTTTTTTTTTTTTTTGTTTTTTTTTTTTTTTTTTTTTTTTTTTTTTTTTTTTTTTTTTTTTTTTCTTGTTTTTTTTTTTTTTTTTTTTTTTTTTAAAATAAAAAAAATTTTTTTTTATTTTTTTTTTTTTTTTTTTTTTTTTTTTTTTTTTTTTTTTTTTTTTTTGTTTTTTTTTTTTTTTTTTTTTTTTTTTTTTTTTTTAACAAGGTATTAGCTGCGAGCAAAAATAAAATATCAACGCTAAAAGGTTTTCCATCTCTACCATCACTCGAGGCAAGTTCAAATTTCTATTTTTCATCCATCCAACTAAATAAAGTGTTACAATAGAATATAAGTGGTACAAGTTGCATAATCTCAGAATAATCTATGCCTAAATGCATTTATAAAGTGATATTTTAACAATTTTTACGCAGTTGACGCATTGCTGTAATTAGGATGAATTTTGAATTTGAAACTTTTATCTTTATGTACTTACTATTAACAGTTCTTAAGAATGCGACACACCCAAACATGCGTAAGGTTATATGATATATTTGCTTATGTTAATGCTTGGCACTTTTACGTTTAGAGGAGAATCCAATACTTGATATGGCACATGTAGAAGCAGCTTCTATTTTTCTTATTGGCCTAACACTGAAAAGTTCAACAATATAGGTATGTGATAGTCTCTTTGATATCTAAGTATCAAACCTCATAAATGTTTACTTAAAATGCTGAATTTTAAATGAAATCTCATTAGGAGCATGTTTATATCTGTAGATTACAATATAAAGGAGAGATAATATCAACTTGATAGTCCTTTTAGTGTACTAGTTAGTGTTTATCTGATGATTATATTGGCTACCATATAGTGTATTTTTTAAGTCATTGCAACATATAATTCATACAGATTATCTTATCGTACGCTTGAAATATTTCGTATTTTTTTGCTTTCATTAGGATTTTGGTGAAACTTGTGAAGTATCAATTTAGCTGTCAAGTTCAGCTTATTTTTGTCCACATGTCTTGCACCAAAATATAAACATGTGTAAATTAATTTATTATCAATGTTTCCCTAATGTGCATCTTCCAATACAATTCTTGCCAGATATATCTCCTAAAGAAATGACATATGCAAAAAATTATCATGCACTTACAACAGTATGCATTGTAAAAGGATGGGAGTCTTGCATCTCTGGCCACAGGTGAACATTATGGAATTACTATTGTTGCTTCTTTACCAGTAAAATCTCATTGATGCAATACTCAATATCTTAATGCCCTCTTGGAGGTCAAATTACCGTATGGCAAATAGGGGTGTCATAAATCCTGACCCGGCCCGAACCCGACTCGGACACGAACCCATAAAAGGATAATCAGATCGGGTTACTCGGGTTCAAAATCTAACTCAGGTCAATCGGGTCAACCCGATTAACCCGACTATGAAATAGGGGCGGGTATCGGGTTCAAAATGCTTTGCCAATTCGGGTTTGGGTCAACCCCCGACTGACCCGAGTTAGTTTTTTTTAATTTGTATAAGTTTACATATAAATTTTGCCATGATGTACGTCTTTCAGTATTAAAGAGGTTGCTCTACACCATGATGTATTGTCTTTCGGTCTAGCAAAAGCATGGCTAAAAGGTCAATCCAACTCGTTTTTGTATAATCCAACTTGACAACTTGAAGCGTTTGACAGCCTTAAAAGTTACATAAGGTAGATAAATGTTGTGAAAATTAGGTACGTAAAAGATTGCATGCGGGTTTTCATAAGTTGTTAATATATCAAATATTAATATCAATTTCATTTCACACATGCATAAAAATAGATTAATTATATGGTTAGAACTTAGAAGTTCTATTGTAAATCTATAACAAATAAATTATGGAATTTATACAATGTGACTTTTAGTTGTTTGAGATTCCAACTAAAGTTTAAGAAATCGAATACTGTTATTTTCTAAATGGTACAAATCCGAACCCGACCTGGACACGACCCGTTTGACCCGAACCCGACCAACCCGAGTTGAAATAAGATTGGGTTGGGTTCGGGTATGTTATTTTTGGCACCAACCCGAATTGGACACGACCCGCTTGACCCAAACCCGACCCGATTAACACCCCTAATTGCAACAACATTAAGTTGAAAAGTTTAGGAGATAGTTTTTTATGTTTTCTAATTTATCAAAATTCATAATTGATGTAATGTTTTATTTTCAGTTTGACTAAATGTTTTTATATGTTATTTAATACATGTTAAGATTTTTTTGCTTGAGTTGAATTATCGCATGTTACAGCCGTTTGCAATTACATTTTTGATCTTTCATGTTCTATTTTAAACGTTACACGAAATACTTACTACAATAACGCATATTGTTAATTGTCTGCCGCTAGGAATTCCCGTTTCTATGCATGGGTACTCACCTAGTATTACTAAATATATTTCAAAGAACCTTTATAATTTGAAATCATTGACAACTTTCTTCCTCATTTATATGCTCCAGGCTATGTTGATATGGAGTATTTGAAGGCTAAAGTCGTGGATAAAGACTTGCAAGTTTAGTCCCCATATTTCTATTATTGTTCTTGAGATCATTTTATACTAACTAGCATTACTTTTAGTTACTTTGACATTGTACAAATTTATTAATGTACAACATAGTATTAATTGTAACAAGTTTTATCCATAATATTAATATTATTACGCCATTTGAATTGCATATCATACAAACTTGAAGTGTATATCATTTTAATTGAATGGAACGAAAAATCTACAAATAGAATAAAAGTGTTGCAATAGATGTTGGAGAGTGTTGCACTTATATGGCATGAAACAACTTAAAGTGTTGCGTTTGATAAATAAAAGTGTTGTCGTAGGTTGGTGTTTAAATATGTAAGTGTTGCATTCAATGTATAAAATGTTGCTTTAGAGTAAAAAAATTGTTGCGTTTGAGTCTAAGAAGTGTTGCACTTCAAGTGTTACATTTAATAAACTAAGGCAACATTTTCAAAAAAGTGTTGCATTTTCTTTTCAAAGTGTTGCTTTAGAGCTAAGGCAACGTTGCCTAATGTAACACTTTTAGAGCATAATACAACACTTTTTGAGTGTTGCGTTATGTCCATTTTGTAGTAGTGCAACCCAATAGTTTATAAAGTGACAACGTGATAGTTTATAAAAGACACGAAGTAGTTCTTAAGATGACGACGAAATAGTTTATAAATTGACAGTGTAATAGTTTATAAGTGACAACGAAATAGTTCATGAGGTGACAACTGAATGATTGTAACAACAGAATGATTTGTAAGATGACTGCAAAGTAGTTTATAATAGGGTAGCAAAAGAGTTTATAAATAACTGTAAAATAAGTTATAAGATGGAAACAAATTAGTTCATTAAAAGATAACTAGATAAGTTAGGAGGTAATAGTAGGATAATTAAAAGATGTTGACAAAATGGTTTGTAGGATGATATCGAAATAGTTTATAAGGTGTTAGCGAAATGGTTTATAAAATTATTGCAAAAGAGTTTATAAACAAAGACGAAATAGGTTAAAAGATGAAAAACGAGTTAGTTTGTAAAAAAATTGATTGTAAAAATAGTTTATGAGATGATAGTAGAATAATTTATAAGATAATGACAAAATGGTTTATAGGACGACAATGAAATAGTTTATAGGATGATATCAGAATAATTCATTAATCAATAGTGAAATGGTTTATAAGACGATAGTAAAGTGATTAATAAGTTGTTTAGCAAAATGGTTCGTAGACTGATGGAAAGTAGTTTATAAACAACAATATCTTTGTTTATAATACGATGCTAGTGTGGTTCATACGACAGCATCCAAATAGTTTATACTAGTAAAATGGTTTATAAAATAATAGTGAAATAGGTTGTAAGACGGTAATAGATTTTAGGATTACTTTACATAAATTATTAGAGAATTGAAGTGTAACTGACGAAAAAGTCATGACACAAAATGAATAGAGGGTTTAGAATCATCCACTCAATACACGAAATTCACAAAGATGTACTAGTACAAAACTCTTAGGGTTACAATCCAAGTCTATTTAGGTTTCACTAGGCAAAAAAGGAAAAATCTCTCCTTAAGTATCCACATTATCCTTGACGGTGTTAGAGTTCCCGCGAGTTTTTACCTTCTAATTCTGGTTTACATAGTTCAACTTTGGATAATCACTCTATTGTAATGTCCTAGCTTTCCACACTCCTAATAGGCACCTCAGGTTTCTAATTTGCCACTGTGGCCTCTAAGTTGTTATCAAAATGGGTGTCTTAAAATCTCTAGTCATATGGTCAATCCTCTCATCGTTATTTCACTCATCAGTGCATGGCCCAGTGTGGTGCAACTTACACTTGTTTCAGAAGGGTAACTTTCCTATATATCCATTTTTGGTTTAGCAATGTAAGCTCTCATGACCTTTTGTCATTCATTTTGAAGTTGGCATTCCTCACCACTTCGGTTTCCTAACGTACGACCTGATCCATTTAGTCATGAACCATGTGGATTCTTGCCTCATAGACAACAATAGCTTTAATAGCATTAGCAATTAGTTGGGTTATAATACACTCGATTCTCGTGGAACTCATTCCTTGTCTTGTTGTCAGTATTTTCCTCAAAATCGAACAGACTAAAGAAAATAAGATAAGTTAAATTTCAAAAGTCGTGTTTCTAAAAATGAAACATTACGAGGTGATAAGGTGACGAGTTAAATTCGTGTTTGAATTAATCGACATGTTTCTAGGCGTTACGAGGAGTAAAAAGGATTGAAACGTTACGAGATGACGTAGGTGTTTCAAAAGTATGGGACGGGTGTTCAAAGTCGTCTTCAAAGTCGAATAGTAGGATAATCCATAGGGTCGGCAGACTGTAATAGGTTTCAAAGTTATGTAATATGATATAATGTAAAGTCATGAAAAGTTTTAAAGACCATGGTATTACTCACGATGTTTTAGAATAAGCGGGGCCATTGTGTCACTCACAATGTCTTTGAAAAGTTTTAGAGACCATTGTGTCACT
>BQNB010091304.1:16712-26910 GCA_026074375.1 Tanacetum coccineum
GTGGGTCTCTAGTGTTTCCATATCGTTGGTCAGCTCTTCCTGGTGATGACTCAAGTGGTTTTGAAAGGTCGCCTTTAGTCTATCAGTTTTGAAGGTTTAGTCGGTTTTATCGGCCCATATGTGTCAAACGCATCATGATCCTAATTTTCTAATCTCACTGTCGTGGTATGCCTTAAACTACTTTGGTCGTTTGAAAGTTCATATTACGGATTTTCAAAGTGGGTTGTTGCATATCTATACTTTTGTAAAATGTTGACCGGTTTTAAACCACAAGTTTCAAGAGATTGAAAAATTTTGCATACCAACGTAAACGTTGGTTTAACACTTTAGAAATCTTTTATTCTTGTCAAAATTTTGTTTCGAAAATAATAAGTTTTTGAGTCCTTAGTTAGTCTCGTAGGGTTAGGTGTACTTGTTTTTGCCACGATGTGATGTCTAGCTCCTCGTCTCTTGTGTATGGGCATGGTGTAGTGACTCAAACTCTGCCTAAGCCTTAGGTTTTTGGGGTCGATCATCGTTCTAGGGTAGTGTTGGTGTTAAAAGTCAAAACTACTAGGCGATATCTACTACTTACGTCATCTTTTGCAGATTCTCCTATTGCGCTAAAAGTTGACCTCTAGCGTCCTTTGCTACTTCGGGAGTGAAAATCAATGGCGTAGTTTCCAAGTTTGTCCTTGGTGTCATGGTTGATTTGAAGTGGTTATACGGAAGAATGTAAGTGAGTATTGAAGTTTTCATAGTGTATGGTGGATCACGGTGTAATCCGAACGGGTATGAGTTAAATGTATGAATAATAACCATAGTAACCAAGTGACAGAACCTCTAACATCCATAGACCATTTGTTTTATACAAAACCTACCACCGATGAATTACAATTTGAAATCATAAAATAGACCGGCCACTAACTAATGCTATCCAGTTTAGGGATACAAAATTTTCCTACCCGTAAAGAAGACTACAGTCCTAGAATACGTCTATCAATGACTGAAGCTACTCAGTTCAGATCGGTCACTAACAAAGACTACTCTGTTTAGTGAAGTACATGCCGGACCTAACCATAACTATCTAATCTACTCCCTTTTATACCCCCTCTCATGCTTTAATGCAGTGACACGATCCCTCAACTCCTGAAGCTCATGCTGGGTTATAGTGTTCTGCACTAACAAGTCATAAATCATCTTATGGTCCTTATACCTAGCCTATCATAGAGCTGCTATCTCGGCGTCTGTCTCTCCTGCCCAGGCTCAAGGGCCAAAACCGATAGCCATAGGGTACCAAATGTAATAGTACCCTGCTCCTGGCTCCCAAGCCTAAAATGCTGCGAGTGAATCTCACCTTTAACCGCTACTGACCTATCATATAACTTGGTAATATCCTGACCCATACCCTCGAGAAGTGTAGGTGGCAATGTATCTAAATGCTGGGTTTGGTCCTGAAGTATACTCCCGTAGAGCTCAAGCTGCGCTCCTACCTTTATGAACTCATCATCATCTACCGCTATGGTAGCTGCTGGGGTGGTCACTAGTGAAGCTACGGGTGATGGTACAGTCAGGGATGCTGGTGAAACAGGTAAGTAACTAGAAGACCACTCGGGTGATGCTGGATTCTGAATTGAGGCTAGGGATGAAGGGTTAAACTCGATGTCTAGGTAAACAGTACCGTCCTCAGGGTCCACCCATGTAGGACGAACCGGTAGTCTAGGTATGGGATCTGCTACTTGCTGGTCTGGTACAAACCTAGAACTCTGTCATACCTCAAAAGTACTGTGTGATGTATCCTCTGCTAGCTCTAGGGTACAATGTATAGCCGCCCCGTATCCTAAACCCAATGGCTTATCCGCGGTTGTACCCTTAACCGAGACTGCCTGCTGCCTATCCTTAGACGTAGCCTCCTCGCTCTTAAAACCGATACTCTCTTCCTTTGAGTCCTCACTCTTGGTGTCTGCTATGAGCTCATATGTGCCCTGATATCTCTTCTAAGGAGGAAGAGCCGGTAAGGCAACTAGTGGTGATGATGATGGTGTGGGAGTCTCACAAGAGGGTCTGTACCTCTTACGGAAAGAGAGTGGTGATAAAGCCATCGCCTCTGTCACTCTGGCTGAGAGGCTACGTGACAAGGTGGACTGAGTACGCACGACCATACATGTAGTCCTACGATATTAAAAAGATCGAGAAGGTGTAGGGGTGGGTGATGTCTGAGTAAGTGGATGATTAGGGGATAGTGGTAAAGTGGAATCTGATGGTGAAGCAGTCTTAGTCTCAGATGCCTCCATGGGCTCTGACTCCTCGTCTAGGTGTGGAGTATCAGGGGTGCAATCTGGGGAAGCTAAAGTGTAGTCAAGTGATAGAGGTGCTGCCCTAGGGGATAGTACTTGGGTCTCCTCAGTCTTAAAGGGATCCTCAAAAGGTTCGGATATTAAATGTCCGTAGCAATGGGTGTGTAAACCTACCTAACTAGCACATAGGTGTCATCATGGAAGGGAGTGATCAATGGGGAGTCTCAGGCTCTGTCAATAGGTGTGATTGTCTTTGGGACAGCGTGGGCTGACGGGGAAGACATGACCTGTGACAACACGGTAGGTGTATAAGTAATCTCATAAAATAGGTTAATCAAAATTATCAGCATAGACTTGCTTACATATAGTACTCAGTAGGAAATTATAACTCAAGTACTTATAGTAATAGGATAGACGCACCAAGCTAGACGCGCCAAGCAAACATAAAATGTAAGCGCGAGCAATGATGACCGGGTAATATAAATAGGGCAAGCATTCAAGGCGACACATGATGAAACTAAGGCAGTCATACAAGTAAATGGACAATCGATGATGATTCACGCATTAGTAGTCATGGTGAACCATCTATAAGAGTCTAATGTGAAGGTACATATGTATGATATGTACGTTCATGGTCAAAACATTTTCAAGTGATCTTATAATTTCGTGTTTCCCCCTCTAACATAACTTAGGGAAACTACCCCCACCATTTCATGGTCCTTCGTAAATTAGGCGTAGTTGATCAGGCTATGCATAATTTAGGAAAAACTATGAATACTCGGGCTAGTTAACTTTCGTCATGTTCTAGGTTTTTTTTTGCAAAATGTTTTAGTTAGTTATAATTGCGTTTTTATTTTAGAAAACATGTATTCTCTATAACCTTGGCTCTGAATACCAATCTGTCACACCCCACTAAGAGCAGAAAGACGAGGCGCGATGATATGATTACATTGCACAAGATACAAGATAAACTGTGATTTGTTACAAGGAGTTTAATTTACATTATTACATTTAATACGGTCTTGAAAGAAAGTTATGCATGTCTTTAGGAAAACGTCTTAGTCAATGATAAAACTTGAACTCCATTTACCTTCTGTTTAAAAGCTGATCACACCTGAAAATGATACCCTAAAAGGGTCAACATAAAGTTGGTAAGCTCGTAGGTTTAGGAGTAAACCCAGTTGATGTGCCAGAATTTAAGTAGTGGACAATTGTGCAATATGAAAACAATATGCATGCAATAGTATATATAATTCTGACATAGAATCACATGATATCATAACATTCAACCCAATCAACAATACATAGTGTTCCATTCGCATATTGTCCTCCGAACCTATCGTCTACCAGCTGGAGCTAACCCTAGGTCAGCAAAGTTGTCCTTGCATAGTAGTTCACATAGAACTTGTCACACCCGCAAATAGGGTCCCGTCCGATTTAGTGTCCGGAGGCGTGACGTCATCGAATATCTCAAGTACAAAGCATAAAGAACGACCTCTAAGGGTACGTTTTAAAAATAAACACCGTTGCATAAATTCAAAATAATAATAAGTTTACATTGATCAAATTTAAAAGATTCAAAAGTTAAAATGCAGAAGCTTAAATAAGTTTAACACCGGTATTTAAGATAACATAGATAAAATCTGAAAAAAAACTGGTTCATGCAATATAGATCAAGCAACAACATCCATGCTAAGCACTTGAGAAAAACATGCTTAAAACGTCAACATAAAGTTGGTGAATTCACAGGTTTAGTTCAAACGTTGTTATAGTGGACCACAAGATATCAAAACGTATGTGACAGTCATAGGAGATACAACTTCACATAAAAAGGTATTTACGTTGCTCTAAGCTCATGACACTGAAGCTAATAACGAAAGATAGCATGTACATTGCTATAAGTAATTGCTTGCCCTTACAGGTGTCCGACCAAAGACCACCTAACCAGTTTCGACATGACATATATCCGTTTATCGGGAGCCCCGTGGGTAGTGAGCGCTACTCACCCGGATAGGGATAATTAGTCCCAATAGATCTATTTATAACACTCACGCTCCCTCGACCGGTCCTCCGGTCAAGAAATTGATGGTTTATGATAAGTGGGGCAGTAGTGGTCTAAACGCTACTTAGGCAACACGTAAATAGGGAAATCTCACGTATAGTACTTGTGTCCAGTTTTAAAAACAAGCAATGTTTCTCACCCCAAGTTATAAAACATTTATTCAAAACGAGTAAAAGAGTGGGGCTATGAACTCACCTTGATGATAAGGTAAAGAGTATACGTCAAAAAGTAGGGTCACTTGGAACGAACGGTGGTATACGGGTATGACCTAGAAGAATACGGGTTTCCAATTTAGTCTCGGAAAGTTAACGTATGTGATTGATGCATGAACGTTTATTATTCATTTTTGGTAAACGTTATTTGTGTATTAAAAACGTTAGCGATCGATTTTTATGAAAAGTCTTAAGTTGTAAGTAAGTACGTATATAATATTATATTAATTATATAATTATAATATTATATTATTATTAACGTATAAATAAACTTGTTATTTATAATTTGACATTTCCAAATCGTTAAGTAATTTAGTCAAAACATTTTATTATTTATGTTTTCTAAATAATTTCTAAGTATAAGATTTTTACAAAATTTCGGCATGACCTGTTCGTGTTTACTCATTTTTCCAAAGTCATAGACTTTATCAAAAACCAATTTCAAACCACAAGTTACATTTTACAAACTCAACACAATAGTTTTCCCTTTAAAACAAGTCCAACGAGTCACTAAAACTCTTATTAGGCTTTTAGGCCCAATAAGCCTTTAAAACGCCAAAGTACGAAATAAATAAGTCTGATATACTAAAAATATAACAAACAAGTTCTAGGTTCATCAATAAGCTACCACAAGCTTATAATAAGCCAAGACATAACAAGCCAAACCCATAAGCTTGTGTACAAGCTTGGGTCGCGGCTTATGTTGTGGGTGACGTGGGCTTGTAGGCCCATTAAGCCTCATTTGATCTTATGGGTTAAGTCAAATAGCTTAATGCTTCATCCTTTCAAAAATAAACTAATAATATCCAAAATAGAACTAAGTTACAAGAAAATAAGTCACAACAATATTTCTTTATATTTTTCCATTTTATTTCGCGTGTATATATACTAAAATAAGCTCAAAATAATCAAACAAGCTCTCAAATAAGCTCACAAATATAAGCCGAATACAATAAGCTCAAAAGTACAAATATTATCACATGAAAATAACCACGATCACAAAACTATGATTTTCTTATATTTATTTTTATAAATTTCGAACCATAAGTATACCTTTTTAAGGTTTATGTAGTTTCAAAATCATTCTTTTTACAAAACAAGTTGTACAACAAAGGTTTATGCATCAAGAGGAGTAAGGAAGTACAAGTTATTTGAAGATTTGAAGACTTACAAAGAAGAATGGTTTTTAGAGATGAACAAAGATCAAGAACAACCCAAACGTTGTTTATTTTATATCCGGATGATCTTAAATGATCAAACCTTCAACTTGTCTTCAAATGTAAATGATTGAAAGTGAATGTGCCATGTGTTTTAGAGAGAGAGAGCACCAAAGAGAATGTTTTTGGTGTGTGTATGATTTGAATGAGAATGCAAAGATGTTAACTCAAGTTATATGACAAAGTTACACACACACACTCACACATATGTGTGTGTGCGTCGGCTAGGGTACAAGAGAAGAAGGGGACCAATTTGATCCACCTATGAAACAAGAGCTAGGAAAAGTTGGTTCCAAAAATGATGGAATGTTGTCTTGGGAGGTATACTCAAATTTTTGGCATCCTAGGAGCATAAGGGGTGTTTGTTCGACGCATATGTGTGAGCCAAGGGGGGGCCAAAATGGTCTCAATTATTTTAGGATCACTATTGCTCAATATGAATTAATTTACAAGGCTTGCATGGATGACAAAGTATAATTTATATTTCACGGGACACGTAAGTAACGAAACGAATAACGGTATCACGGAAAATTATGAAATTTTAGATATTGCCCTAAAACATAAAAATGTGGCTATTGCCAAAATACTACAACGTTTGGTGTCACGGTTCGCTCCCTGAGACGATTCTCAGATAATAACGGAACAACTTCCCGGTTAAACGGAAAAGCTAAACGAAACTTTTAAAATTTCAAATTACTAAACGGAAACGGCTAAATTATTGAACGGAAATTCTCGGGGTGTCACAGTTGTCAAATCATTTTACACTCTTAGAAATAATACAACTAGCCTCATACACATTATGATGTACATAATGAATCCTTAAGCTAAACTTTTGTTGCCATTTTTGTGTTCAATCTCATCAGGTGAGATATATCTATTAAAACTTGCTCAATGATATGTCATATTGTTTAGACTTATTATCCGCATATACTTCCATATGCATAGACTGGTACATAGCAAAAAAACTCATGAAATTAAGTCATCATAGATAACAAAAATATATATACAAGCAAATGCGGACATTGTATGCAGGTTTAAGGGGTGTTTGAGATTTCCCACTAAAAAACTGACCATATATATTAAAAAGAAGTGTGCAGTTTTAATTAATGATCAACTTGTAATTGTAGGATCAAGTGCAACCAAAACCATACGTTACACCTTCCTCCTCGAGTGATTTCATGGTCGCATGCATTGTAGAAACCATTTTTTGCAACATATTTTTAATTTCTTGTTAGATCATTTAGGTTAAACTTTAATCGAGCATAGTCTTGATAGATATATTAGCGTTCTTGTATGAGATAAAAAACTTCCACCAGCCCACATCAACACGTTTCAGTCTAACTACTGGATCATATTTTAGCTTAGCCGGGGTGTTTGCTTATTTTAAAAGCTTAATGGCTTCTTTCAGTTTCAAAACACAATAAACTAAAAATTGAAAATCTTCTTATTCATGTAGAGTTTTTCTAGGCTTTTTTAAACTACTCAAGCATATCTAAATTCACTAACCCAAGCGACCCTTAATTTTATCTAGACAACACAATAGAATTGAACTTAATCAAAGCAAATATACTGATTGATTGAAAAGAAAATTAAATTGATTATTTAAAAGCAAACACATCATGTATGAAATCCACTACATTAAGAAATCACAAGATCACGGTGCTAATGAGACTTATCATCGCATCCGTTTATTCTCGGCCATGTTGTGTAGACACAATGAATTTATATAATCAACCAAGACTATCATTACCGACAAAGTAACGGCAACCAATCAAAACTTTAAAAAAAATTATAAGAGAGATCTAAATGATATTAAATTCATGTCCTTTTCTATCAAAAAAAAATTCATGTCCTTCAGTCAAAAAGTAAAAGGAAAATAAAAAGAATGTTGCGAACAAATAATGGATATATTAAATCGCAATTACATGACTTTGGATCTCTAAAACAACATACTATAGTGGACGACTCCAATTTATAGTTGGTTCATACATACATTTTCTTAAAAGAGTTTGTGGGCATACAAAACACACACAAATTAAACAAAACAACCAATATCTCATAAAACAATTTACCTTCATTGATAAGAATGTATGCTATTCATTTTCTTCCCGATTTCTATTTTAGACTTTTGCATCACAAAACCCTATACAAATACAAAAGAGCTAATAAACGTATATTTTCATTAATTTTAAAATGAAAAAATGCATATGTGAAAGACTACCTTCTTAAGTGTGTTTAGAAGAAGAAATATAATCATGCGACTCAGAAACATGAAAACTTGCACAATTAAAGAAGTGAACTCAAAATAAAACCAAATTAAGCAAAAGTAATTCATTAATTAAATTTGTTCCTAATACCTGCCAAGTAATTCATCAAGGTGATTTTTCTTAATTTTTTCTCAATTTTTTCTAGGTTTCTAGCAAAACACAATTAAAATAGAACATAATCAATGAAAACTATGCTATAAGTGAATCATAACAAAATAATTGTAATTTACAACTAATATTCAAAACCCTAAACAGTTAAGATAGAGATATTTTTAAAGTTAATTTGAACATGATCAATCATGTTGATCACTAAAAATAAAGATAAATAGAATAGTAAGTTTTTAGTTTTTTTAAGTGGACCATCTTTCTATTTATTTTCACTCTTATTGGTCAACATGATAGTTCATGCTCAAATAAACTTTCGAGACCTCTATCCTTAAAATTAAATAGGTATATACAAATGTTCGTTGTTGTTAAGATTTTGTTAATGGCAAAATCAATTGGCCGAATATAAATACGTGATATATTTTGAATGAGTTTTGAAAAGTATACAACATTAATTCTCATCGAAACTGATTGATTTTGGAAAGGTTTTTATGACATTCAGTTTCAAGCAAAACTGGTTGTGGTTTTGAAAAAAATGTGTAATTTTTTGTTTATTTTGCGTTCAGCTTTTGAGGTAGTACATTCCATAAATACGAAGCACGTCATTTTTATTAATTGAGTAGTGTGATCCGAAGGGTTGCAAAATACTGTGATTTATTACAATAGATAGATGTAAATTTTCTCCGTATATATAGTTATATATAATTATCGATAACCGGTTACATTTGTAATGTGAACTAATGATATGGACCATACTTGTTACTATTTGATCACAAGATCTAGCACAATGGGCAACATTTTTTTATGAGGAGTTATAAGATGGACCATACTTTATTTCAATTCGGTTCTTCCAAGTTGGTTTATTGATAGGATGGTTTATAAGCATTCTCGCCATAATACACATCATAATTACGGTTGTTGGTGGTTGGTTTATAGAAACGTTGATCTAACCGAGAGAAATTTAACCGAATAACATGAGAAAAAACAAATTATCTAAGAGCATGAAGAAAAACTAATTGAGTAAAACTTGTATCATATTATTTAGGGTAAAACCTTTAGTTGATTCATTTATTTATACATAATACTCAATTTTAGCTATTGCTTAATGAAAAACTCATTATTTACTATAAAACTTGTTTTCAGTCAATATTATCAACCGGTTATTTTTTACTCCGGTTTCCTTTGACTCCTAAACCGATAAAAATATATTTGCAATTATGGGTATGTTTGGCGACACGTAGCAGTAAGCAAGAGCAGTAAGCAGGAGCAGTAAGCAGTAGTTGTTTGTTTAAAAAAAGATGTTTGGTAACGTAGCTGTAAGATGTAAGTAGAAAGTGTAAAATTACGAAAAAAAGACATATAACCCAATTAAAAAAATTATAAATTTTATATTTGACTTATGTGGTGAAATTACTATTATGCCTTTAAGAGCAAACGGTCAAGGTATTGATGTAGTGTCTTGGTAAAAAAATATGTCATCTCACAACTTTTTCTCATTACACCCACACGACATCAAAACACTCATCTTTCATATAAAAGTTGTGTCATGAGTCCACATACCCATTAAATACACAGAAAACAAAAACAAAAAACAATAAAACAAAAAGAAATTGAAAACTTACCGCTTGAGCTGGTATTTACCATCCCACAACCAGCAGCCAAGAAAGGGTATGGTGTTCGCGCCGTGGTGTTGGCTGGTGGTATGGCGCCAAGCCACCAGCCCACTGTACTGAACTCTCTAATAATAGTAAATTACTATTTTACCTCTTAAAATAGATTATATTTTTTTGGATAAACAAAATAAATTGCTTATAACAATAATCAATAAGTGAACGCGTCGATGATTATCTGGTGTTAATTTTCTTTTCATGTGGATTCCAAAGGTCATTATTCATTAACTAATTCAACCGGTGATTATTTCCATTTTAGGAAAAAAGACAATAACAATACAGTCATGATGATCAAGAAGAACATGGATGTGGGTTATTTTCATGTATTGGTGATAAAAGGTGTAGGAGTCGCAATTTGTTTGGAAATACTTCGTGTTAGAGGCTTAGGT
>BQNB010091305.1:0-21639 GCA_026074375.1 Tanacetum coccineum
AGTTGAAAAGAGTGCACACATCTTAATCATTAATTTATTCTTGGGAGTGAAAAGTTCACAAGTTGTAAGTATAAGAGCTTAACCATTTGGACTTATATTGACAATGATCTTGTTTAATAGCTTTGTTTAGTCTAGTGAAAAGTCAGGGAAGACGAATTTTCCTCTTTTGTGCTCTATTAATCGGGAGTAGCCTATTTCAATGAGCCTAAAAGTTGCAAAATTGCAATGATTGCCATTAATGTGTTTCCATGAGATAAAATGTTGAGAAAAAGCTTAAGATGTTTAAAAAGGTGATTCATAAAAGGTGAAAACAAGGGCATTTTGGAAACTTGTTAGTTTACAAAGTGTACACTTAATAAAATTGCGTGAGGACACGGCAATCCTTTAGTTTGGGGAATTTTGATAAGTGTTAAATTGTATACATTAAATACCCGGGATTTTGCCAATAAAAGCCAAGAAAACATGCCAAAAGAAGGAAATATGTGTGCTTTTGTGTCTCACTGTGCAGGAAAGGATAATAAAATCAAAAAGAGCAAAAACGACCAAAAACCGACAAGTACAAGAGAAGACTCGAGGAAAGATATCAAAGCCAGATCAGCCCGACAACAAGAGAATAAAGTAGAGATATTCAATTAAAGCCAAAGGATTAATAATGACAAGTGTGCAAAGTTTAAGGGCTCATTTGGATGTTTTGAAGTCAAAGGACCAAAGTTGTCAAAGTTAGAAAGATGTTTTATAAAGAGGAAAAAGGAGATAGAAACCACAAGGGCCAAAGTTGTTAATTCCGAAAGTTATTCTATACTACAAATTGGAAATAAGAAACGCAAGGACTGATTGTGCAATTTCTCCAAACTTTCAAACACAAGGGCGCGGCTTAATTTCCCTAATAACTCTACAACAAACTTTCCCGCCAAAACGCAAACAAACCCAAACCACCCTGAATCACTTCTCCCGTTTCCCCCACCTCACTTTACCTCGTATTTTAGCCTCTCCACGTCATTTCGCACACGTGGCATCCTTTTATTGGTCCGAACACATCATCCAAGGGATCTAACGGCTAAAAATCGAGTGTATGAAGATCAACGACTTGAAAAAGATAGAAGCTCTCATTCTCTCATCACTCTCAGATATAAATACAAGTTCTTAGTTAGTGTTAGGTAGTAGTTAATTAGTTAGTGTTAGGTAGTGTTAGGTAGTAGTTAATTAGTGTTGTTCTTACTTTTCAGTGTGGGATATTCTTTGTAATGTTTTGACTCATTTGTACTGTTATCGTTTGCTTTTGCAATTGACAAGATAGTGTGGTATTAAATCGTGTTCTTATTTGAATTATCCCTGTCTTAAAGTCAAAGACAATGTATAGTTGTGTTAGTGTTTGTTGCAAGTTTGTCATGTTAAAGCTTGTAGTTAGTCAATAAGCTATGTATAAGATGTTTTTAGCTTATTGTGATTTGTCTTAAGTCGAAGTGTTCGACTTGTTAGAAGTGTCGCATACACTTATTTGTTTGACTTTAGTTCGGGGCCAGTTAAAGTCCGTTGTTTGATCAAAATCTCGAATTAACCCAACTTCTACAAATCCCTTCCCCGTCTCCCTTTATTCAAATCCACCTCGTATTAACACCACCTCCACATCATTTCTATGACGTGGCAGCATCCTATTGGCCCGAACACATCATCCAAGGGATCCAACGGCTTAAAATCAAAGAAAAGAAGATCAAGGGCTTGGATTAATTGAGTTTTTCTCATCCTCTCATCACTCTCAGCTATAAATACAAGCTCTTAGTTAGTGTTAGAGGGGAGTTAGTTAAATTTTTCAGTTTTCTTTGTAATTTTCCTTTTTAAGCTCACGTGTACTATTCATTTTACAACTTAAGCTTTTAAATTTTCAAAGTCAATTGTACTCTTTGTTTTATAGCTTGTACTCTTCTTTTTCTTAAGCAATAAAGCTAGTTCAGTTTAGTAGTGTTTGTTTTAAAGTCATCATGTTATAAGCTGTTTTTTAGGTAATAAGCTTGTAATAAGCTCATTGTAGCTTATTCCATTTCCTTTAGTTCTAAAGTTGTTAAAAGCCTGTTAAATAATGTTTTTGTCTATTAGAGTTCAATTGAGTTCAGTTTGATTCTCTTTGGAAGCTATTTGGAGTAATAAGCTCTTAAAAGCTTATTGAGCTTATAGCTCAGGGTATAGAGGCAAGGTGCCAATAGGTTTATGTTTTAATGTCACTCATTCAGAAAGAGTGACCTAGTTCTGAGACTTAAATTCCAGGTTTAATCCTCTATATTTCATTTCAGCATTCATTTAGCTTATTCCATTAGCTTATTGAATTGTCTTTTTGTGTGTTTTATCTTGTTTAATATTGCTTAGTTAGTTAAGAGATACAAATGTCTTTAAGTAAGTGTAGCTAGGATTCATTTAGTTTTCATATCTTTCAATTCTGTCATATTAAGTAGGAAATAGCTAGCTGATAAAGGGTAGCTTAAAGGACATCTTATAAGCTGTAGTTTTAATTCGTTAAAAATAGTTCAATTTAGGGTTTATTGTGTAAGAATGAAGTACTATAAGGGTTAGTTTATACAGTTTTTATTTAAAAAGTAGTATCTTAGATTAAACATAGTTTGTGAACCAATGTATTGGATAACTATTGTTGAGGGTAGTAAGAAGAAATATGCCCTTAAAATCAACATTTTCACACAGTCAAAGCTCTTTACATATGATGAGTCTTTCTGAATAAAGGAATCAAGTTGAATAAAAAAAAGAATTTGTAGAAATAAGTCATTTGTGAGAATGAGATACCAAAGGTTATAATAGCTTATAATGTTTGAGTTCAGAGCACCAGGCAGTTTTAGGTGGTAGATTAGATTTAGAGTAGTTAATTGTTTCAAAAGCATTTATAGAGTCACGTTTTGGTGATTTAGCTTAGATACATGTAAGTGATTTTAGATTAAGAGATTTAAAACGTAGTAATTTGGTCGCAACCTTAAGTTTATATTGTCCAATTACAACAGAGTCAAATAGCATTATAACTGCTGTGGTTTTCCACTGTTGTTGCTTATCACTTTTCTAGCTACTTTTTAGTCTTTGAAATTAGGAATAAGAACTTAGATTTAAGCAAGATTATAGTACTCCATTAGTTCTATAAAAGTCAACTTTTAAGTTTCAATTTTAAGCTTTTAAACTAGCTTAATTTTTCCTGCAAAAGTAGTATAGCAGTACCTTAGATTTCTAGCTTATTTTCTTTTTGATTTCTTATTCCTAGTTGATATTTTAAAATTCCTTTTAGCTAGGTGTACTCAATAAACATAGTATAGCTTATTTGCAAATTTTCAGTTTCTAAGATCTAGTTTTAAGCTTTTTAGCTTATTAGAATAGCTTAATTTCAGTAATAAGCTGAACCTTGTACTTTTTAATAGCAAATTTCTCATTAAGCTTGTTAACTTTCAGCTTATTTCTTTCTAGAAATCTTTAGTACACATCTTAATCTTCTTATAGTTTCTTTTAGTTTTCATTTTCATTAAATAATAAGCAAGAAATAAGCTAAAGTTTGAAAAGTTAGAATTTTAAAAGCAAAACCTTAGTTTCTGTAACACAGAACAAAAAGCTAATTTTCTAGCTTATTTAGTTGATAAAAGTCAAAAGAGCTTTTGTTAAAGTTGTAGAGTATAAGCTCAGGCTTAACTTTGTAGTTTTAAGTTTTTGCTCATTTTCACTTTTTAAATAAGCCAAAAATAAGCTGAATCGTAGGGTTTAATTGGTATTTTTGCAATAGTTAGAGGTTGCCCGTTTTCATTGTAGTGTAAAATTTAGTCAGTTACTCCGCCTACCCTTTACTTTTATCTTTTACACTTTCTACCCTAGTCTTTTAGGATAAATAAAATAGTTTTTATATTTTTAAAATTAGTTTTAATAAAATTTAGTGGTGTTTTTAATTGGCAAAATTAGGGTTCAATTAGTTTATAAAATTTGGGCATTTTTGTACCTTTAGATTTCTGCACCTTTTTAGTAGATAAAAAGCATTTTTCTTTATTTTTCCAATCAAATTTGTATTTTCTAGAAATTAAAATAGATTTTAAGTAATTTCTTTTTCTTAAATAAATCATAGAAAATAGAAAAATAGTTGGAAAATTCTAATTCTTTTTGCAATAATTTTCTTTTTAATTCTAGTATTTTTGAAAAATAAAAATAGAATTTTAGTGTTAATTTTTAGAAAAAGTTTATTTTTAGTAATTCATTTTTCTTTAAAAATTCATAAAAAATTCAAAAATAGTTAAAAAATTCTAATTCTTTTTCCTAAAATTTTCTTTGTAAATTTGTGATTTTTAGGTATAAAATTTGTTAAGAGTAGTGCCTTAGATTTTAAATTTCAGTTTTAACTCTCGTTTTTAATTTTCGTTTATTAAAATTTCGTGCTAGGGAAAGGTGATAGCTACTTGCTAAGAAGTCATGCGGCTCGCTAAGCTTTTCCGACTCACTTGTGCGTTAAAATCTTGGAGAGTTATGTGAAGCTTGAATTTACGGTTGCCAAATATATTATTCTTTTTGTTTTCTTTCCTATAAATACTAATAAAATTGTAATTTTCCCCCCAAAATTAATCTTCTTAATCTCAAATTCTGAACTTTTTCTTATTTTTCATTAGTGCATGGCGCACTCGTTCTTCCTTGTGGAATAAACAATTCCGAAGAAGACGTACATCTGTCGACGTTCTCGACAACAACAAGAGGCAATCCTCATATTGTTGTAAGTTTCCAATTTAAATGGTTCGATGATCGACCTCATGGCTTCCAGAGCAACTTTTAAGCTCCCATCGGGCGGTTTGAAAGTGCTTATACGTTGTACCACCCATCAATGCTCAAAATTTTGAACTAAAATCCTCTCTCATTAATCTTTGTTCAAAATGGAAATTCCGGATACCGTCCTCCCAACTTGCTTACCCAAATGAGAACCACCAGCTTTAATCAACAGATAACAATAGAAATTGTGGATTGCAAATTCAGGTGATAAATAGAATGGGGTCTAATGAGATCTCAGGGGATCTGTCACAACGGACCTACGGTGAGCCATCATGGTGCCAATTCACGACTCATAAAGTCTTTGACTCCTGGATTCTTTTGGCCCACCCATTCTTAAAGATGCTTTCAACTTGGTTGAAACATTGTGATGCTTGTCAAAGACAAGGCAAAATCTCTCAAAGAGATGAGATGCCTCAGAATGCAATATAAATTTGTGAGATCTTTGATTTGTGGGGGATTGATTTCATGGGTCCATTTCCATCTAGTAGGGGATATAAGTACATTTTAGTTGCGGTGGACTATTTGTCCAAGTGGGGTGGCAGCCTAAAGGCTTTACCCTATAATGTGCTCGAGTTGTTTGTAGTTCTGAAAAGTCTTTTTGCATAGATTTGGAACCCATCGAGCTATAATAAGTGATGAGGTACAACATTTTTGTAATGGACCAATTTTCAAAGGTCATGGCAAAATATGGTGGGACACAATCGTTCTTTCGACTCACTTACCACCTTCAATCCGAACATTGTGGTCAAGTTGAGGTTTCCAAATATGGGAATTAAAAGGATTTTAGAAGAATCATAGGTGAGAATTAGAGCTTCTTGGAGGATAAGCTTGACTATGCTCTATGGGCTTTTCGAACCGCCTACCAAAACACCTATTGGATGTACTCCTATAGGTATGGTTTACGGAAAGCTTGCCACTCTCCTATTTGAGTTGATCATAAAGCTTTTTGGGCCCTTTAAGCAGACTAAATTTAGACCTTACAATCTTTGCGGGTAACAAATAGAAGTCACAAAATTAATGAGCTTAAATGAATTAAGGGATGTCGCTTTATGAGAATTCTTTGATTCTATAAGGAAAATCAAAAAGGTTAACATGATTCAAGATTAAAATCGAGTTAAGTACTGTTTTTTAATGTTGGGGATCATGTGCTTCTTTTTTAACTCGAGGCTAAAGATTTTCTCGGGGATCGCTTTAATCTCATGGTCAGGACCTTCTTACGATTGCTTAATGTTTACCCATATGGAACACATTAAACTTTCTCAAAAAAGATGGTCCAAATTTTAAAGTCAATGGGTATAGGGTGAAAACACTATAGGAGAAGATACTGTTTCCTTTAATGTGATTATCCCAGGATGTTAAGGCCGATACCCACTTGATAATAGTTTGGGGGGGAAATGAGTCAAGCTAGGAGGAACTTATAATAAACAAGAGTCTGAGTGGGAGTCCACACCATGCTTATCCTTTTCTTTTAATTTTCTCTTTGCTTCCCCAAGGACAAATCAAGTTGGGTCAAATATGCTTGTACTCGTTAACAAAACTAAAGCCGTTTAAGTTGTTTTTGATGCTAACAATGAAAATGATGAGTGGGGCTTGTTTCTCTTTTCGTTCTTGTTGGTTGTTCTGTGTTTGTTTGTCTAGGTTTTCCGGATTTTGGGAGGATTCATGGTAAATATTGTGAAGACAAGCAATGCCCACAATTTCCATGATGGTCTCTAATTTCTCTTCAATAATAGGGGAAATCTTTTTTTATCCTTGTCTTTATCGAACTAACATCTATTCTTTTGGCATGACCTTAGAATTTTTGTTTAAGATTCCTTTTGACCCTTATTTTTTTTAAACATTGAGGACAATGTTTCGTTTTAGTTTGGGGAAGGATATCTTCGATATTGACTTGCATTTCACGCAACCTTGTTTGAACCTTTTTTAATTTCCTTTTTGTGAAAAAAGAGAAAACTTTTAAATTTTTGCTTGCAATAAAAGCATAGTTTGGGGAAAAACACCACTTTTTGGTAATCCGTTGGTGAGAAATAGGAGTTAATTTTGACTTGACCAGGTGATAATGCCCTAGCTAGTTCTTTAACCTACTTTTGTGGGGGCTAAAGCTTCTCACAAATCCTATTTGCATTGGATTTTATAAAATGTTGAAGTAAAGAGATGATGTAGTTAAATATAAGTTTATTTGTTAAGCAGGTTTATTTGGAAAACCTAAAGCTGTACATGAATGAATTTGTGTCCCTTTACTCACATAAGCTCTTAACACCACCTAATCATACGTGATCTTTTTAATTTAAACTGAGTCAACCAATGTCTTTAGAAATAGTCTTACATTTTGAAAAGTAATTCATCTATTATGTAAGTAAGATTTTTGGTTTCAAATTTATAAGTTGATTTTCTAAAGTGAAAATTTTCCATTCACCAAAAATATAAATTATAAAAAGAATGCAATGAAGCATTTCTATTCAAAAAGCATTATTTTCGTGCCAAAATGAAGCATTCGAAAATACTTAAAATAATAAAAAGCTATATCGTAGTTTTAATCGTTTGGCGTATCCATGTTGAGGTGAGACCTCAGATAGGAGTCGCATCTAAGGATTAAGGACTATGTAAGTGGAATCAAGGTTCGTGGCATTCTCACTAGGGAGCGCGGCCTAGGTGGTGATTGCAACTAAGGGACTTTGGATTCTAGGCTTTGTAGGAAAAAGGTGTTGTCGCGATAACCCACAACGTCCTCTTGCAGCGGAGTATGTGGGGGTTCGAAACTAAGAAACCGGTTGTTGATGCGAATCCTATTTGGCGAGAAAGGCCTAAGTAGGGTACGAACTAATAACAACATTACTATGCAAAAAAAATTTTTTTTTATAGTATATTGAAAATAAAAGAATGGTTAAAAATTTCTATTTTCTAAAAATCAAGTTATAAGTTTTGTTTCCTAATTTCTTTTAGCTTTGAGTCGAGGTTTATCTATGTTTTTTATTTAACTTTTAAGATCACACAGGCTTAAGTGTAAAGCTTAGATAGATTTCAAACTTTAAAGATAAATTGTATATGGTGAGTTGAAAAGAGTGCATACATCTTAATCATTAAGTTATTCTTGGAGTGAAAAGTTCACAAGTTGTAAGTATAGAGCTTACCATTTGGAACTTATATTGACATGATTCTTGTTTAATAGCTTTGTTTAGTCTAGTGAAAGTCAGGAAGACAAATTTTCTAACTTTTGTGCGCTATTAATCGGGAGAAGTAGGCCTACTTTCAAATGAGCCTAAAAGTGCAAAATTGCAATGACTTTTGAATTTTATGTGTTTCCATGAGATAAAATGTTGAGAAAAAGCTTAAGATGTTTAAAAAGGTGATTCATAAAAGGTGAAAACAAGGGCATTTTGGAAACTTGTTAGTTTACAAAGTGTACATTAATAACAATGTGCTGTGAGGACATGCATCTTTAGTTTGGGGGGAATTTTGATAAGTGTTTAAATTGTTATATATAAATACCAGGATCTTTGCCAATTTAAGCCAAAAAATATGCATAAAAGATGGAAATAATGTGTGATTTTGTGATCCAATGTGCAGGAAAGGATATTAAAGTCAAAAAGAGCAAAAACAAGCAAAATCCGACAAGAAACGGAAGAAACAAGTACAAGAGAGAGATATGAGGAAAGATATCAAAGCCGGATCCGCCCGACAACAAGAGAAGAAAGTCAATGAAGACCCAATTGAAGTCAAAGGATCAATAATGACAAGTTTTCAAAAGTTCAAGGGCTCCTTTGGATGTTTTGAAAGTCCAAGGACCAAAGATGTCAAAATTAGAAAGTTGGTTTATTAAGAGGAAAAAGGAGAATAGCAACTACAAGGGCCAGAGATGACAATTTCAAAACTTATATTACACTACATCTTATAGAAAGAAACAGAGGGACTTGAAATGCAAATACTCCAAACTTTCAAACACAAAGCGGGGTTAAAGTTTTCTCCTAACTGTTTGCAACCAATTTTCCCGCCAAAAAACGCAAATAAACCCAAATTCCTTTTCTCCTTTCACCAGGCTATCTCCCTGCAACTCATACCACCAGAACCCTCCTCCTACACTAAAAACACTCACCACAAACTCTTCTCACCTCTACACACACCTTTAACCTCGTATTAATCACCCCTCCACCCTCACCAGGACCCGTGGCCATCTTATTATTGGTCCATACACCTGCCTAAGCCACGTGGAGCTCCCTAATTGGCTAGACCACGTCAGAGAGTGATCCAAGGGCTCAGTTTGGTCAAGAAATGGTTATTGACTTTTCAACAGTCAAGATTAAAATTTGGATAAGCTCTTCTTTAAGCTCTCAAGCTTGAAACTCTCTATAAATAGATTGTATAGGGTCTCATTTGGGATACCTTTTCATTTACTTTCATTTACATTTCCCTTACATTGTAATTCAGTTACTTTCAATACAAATTCAGTTTCCATTTCAATTCTTCTATAAGCTAGTTACTTTTCATAAGCTTCTTTATACAAGCTAGTCTTAATCTCAGAAAGTACTCCACTCATGTGAGTATTGATTGAGCTCCTGAGCTTAATACTTGGCTTATTAGAATACTAGTTCAAGTTTCAGAGATTTTGAGCTTATTGATTTGATAAGCTAGTTTATTGTGGTTTAGTGCTAAGGTAGCATGTAGGATCACCTAGACTCTACTCTTGGATGTCTAGGTGAAGAAGATTCTTCAAAAGCCACAGGTTTCATTCTCTATAATTTCATCTCATCATTTGAAGCTTATTTTAGTAGCTTATTGTGTTACTTTTTGAGCTTACACCTACTTGATTTTGTTTAGTTAAGCTTAGTGATTCAAATGATTTAAAGTTGTTGTAGTTGGAATCTATTAAGGTCTGATCTCTTTAAGTTCTGTCATATTAGTATAATAGGCTAGCTGAGTAACTAGTCTTTTTCTTTTAATAAGCTGTAGGTTTATTTGTTGAAATAGCTTAATTAGGTTAGAATAAGTGTGAGTAGATATAAAGTTTTAGCATTTTTAGCTTTAAAGTAGAATTTAAGAAGAATTTAGTTAAGACAGTTCATAATAACTAGTGTTTGGATCTAAGTGTCTTTGACTTTTAAAGTCAATTCTAGTTGGTAAGTTTACACAAGTCAGTTGAGTTAAGTGTTATAATCAAGTTTTAAAGAGGTTTTAAGAATTAGTTTGTAGAAATTCAAAGTTTTGAGTTTAAAAAGTCTCTACTAGCACCAGGGCAGGTTTAAAAGCAAAATTAGTTTTAGAGTTTAGTGATTTTCAGCATTTTAGTGTTCAACTTAGGTTAATGAAGGCTTAGGTATATTTAGTAAGTGAGTTCATGAGATTTAAGTTTAGGATTTAGCCTGCACTTAGGTACTTTACCAAGTATATCAGTATAGCAGCAGTACTTACTTAGTTAGTACTGCTGTTGTTCACTATTTTTCTAGCTTCTTTTCATCACTTATAATTAGGAGTTAGAATTTGGTTTTAAGCATTTAAGGAGTACTCCATTAACTCTTTAAAAGTCAGCATTTAGTTTTCATTTATAAGTTGTTGACTAGCTTTTAGGTTCTTTCAAAAGTGGTATAGCAACAAGTTAGAGTAATAGCTTATTTCTTTTAGAATTTTCATTTCTAGCTGTAATTTTTAAAAATCTTTTACCTAGGTTTATTCAATATTCAAATTAGAGCTTATTTCCAAAATATTAGTTTCTAGAATTTAATAATAAGCTAGTTAGCTTATTAAGAATTAGCTCAAGTTCAGTGATAAGCTTAAACATTAGCTTTTAAGAGCTAATTTCTAGTTATTCTTGTTAACCTTTAGCTTATTTCTTTTTAGACATCCTTAGTATACATCTTAAGCTCCATATAGCATCTTTTAGTTTTTACTTTTATTGAATAATAAGCTAGTTATAAGCCACAGTTTAGAAAAGTTTAAATTCCAAACTTAAACCTTAGTTTCTGTAACAGATTTAAAAAAGCTAAATTTCTAGCTTATTCAGTGGATAAAAGTTCATAGTGTCTTTGTTAAAGTTGTAGAGTATAAGCTCAGTTACAACTTTGTAGTTTTAAGTTTTTGCTGAATTTTACTTTTTAAATAAGCTAAAAATAAGCCAAGTCGTAGGGTCTGTTTTGTATTTTCTAGATAGTTTAGGGTTCCCCGTTTTCATTAGAATGTAAATTTCAATCAGTTACCCCGCCTATCCTTTTCTTTCTTTCTTTACACTTTCTACCCTGTATTTTTAGTATAATAAAATAGTTTTAATATTTTTAATTTTAGTTTAATAAAATTAGGTTTTAGTTTTTTTAATTGGCAAAATTAGGGTTCAATTGGTTTATAAAATTTAGGCATTTTTGTTCCATTAGTTTTCTGCACCTTTTAAGTAGTTAAAAACCATTTTTCTTTATTTTTCCAGTTAAGTTTGTATTTTCTAGAAATTAAAATAGGTTTTAAGTAATTTCTTTTTCTTAAATAAATCATAGAAAATAGAAAAAAATTAGTTGAAATTTTTTTAATTCATTTTGTAAAAAATTATCTTTTGGTTGTCATTCCTAGTATTTTTGAAAAATAATAAAATAAAAATTTTAGTGTTAAATTTTTAGAAAAAGTTTATTTTGTTAATTCTTTTTCTTTAAAAAAATCATAAAAAATTCAAGAATGTAAAAAAATTCTGATTCATTTTTCCTAAAATTTTCTTTTAAAATTTGTGATTTTTAGGTATAAAATTTGTTAAAAGTAGTACCTTAGATTTTAAATTTCAGTTTTAGCTTACGTTTTTTATTTTCGTGTATTAAGATTTCGTGCTAGTTAATTGTTTTTAGTTTGTGCTATTATAATTCGTAGTGTAATTCAAAATTCAAAATTCCTTTACCTATTCTTGACTCGAATCCGAATTATTCCCAAATCTCAATTCACGACTTTGTTGGGATACGACCCGAGAAGAAATACTTCCCGGTTAAAAATATACGTATTGTGTTTTCTTAAGTGAGATTTTACCTTTTTATTTCTCTTGTTTGAGAAGTAATTGGGAAGAATTGTCACGGAGTTTATACTATACCTATATAAATTTGACTAGTGCTTATACAACTCATACCAGAGACACAAACCAATAACAGTTTTCCAAGCACAGGTCTTCAAGTTAGCAGAAAAAAGGCAAATCTTAAAATTCATCGGGCTTAAGTGCAACCATTACAGTTGGAAACCGCAGCTATTGAAATTGATAACTTTTTTTTGATGTGACTATTGGGCCTACGAATGGTGAAGTTTCTCTATTGGGAACTACTGAAACCATAGATTATCCGATTGATACATGGGGTGACATTGTAGTCGAAGCTGGAAATAATCAAGAAATCTGTTTAAATAACTTGGAAACAACCCAGCTAATAAGACTAAGCATTGTACATCTTTTATTGAATCTAAAGGAAGACAATGTGTTAGATGGGAAAATGATGGAGATATATGTTGTTGTGTACATTTTTCAGGTTGATTTTTCGCAAATATAGTATAGGTAGAAGTCTCACCACATCAATCAATGCAAACATGTGTGGTGGTAAAACTGTCCTAGGTACTAGATGCAAGCATAGGTCTTTTACTTGGTACTTTTTTCTGTAAAAAACACATAATCAATAAGGACATAGAGATAGCTTTTATCTCTCCACCAGAAAATACACTTAAAAGAAAGCTAGAAGAGGTATCCTGAGACTTACATGAGGCTAACAGTTGTAAAGAAATTATGCTATTGACCCATTTTGAAATTCCACAAGAGTACAATAGCAATGAACACATGCACTGCATAGGCATAGATGACGGTGTCCGTTGCAATCAGACTCCAAAGAAGCACACACTCAACTGTGAGCATCACTTGCCAAACTGGCTGAAACGGATGTGAAACGGTAAGAGTAGGATTGTTTCAAAAGAAGTGTTTGTTGAATTAGATGCACGGATAGTTGAAGTTCTTACAGCAATAGCAAGAAGAGTTGTTTGTTTTGGTTTATCTAAAATTATTTGGCATAGCTTTTGGCCTTTTGTATGAAACTTTGTTATATTCAAGATACCATTTTTGAACGGTGTGATCAAAAAAAGTGGGTCCTCCCGTATGTACATTAAGGTTTAATTGATAATATGCCGTAATCTTTGTTTTACCATTCTACATGTTTTTTAATGTAAAGGCTGAAATTGAGTGGTATACTTATCATTTTATTTACATTTTTTTGACTGACATGATTTTTTTACTTGAAAGGCTATATGAGGAACCGGTTATTGTAGGTTTGATTTCATCTTTCGGAACCGGGTATTGTAAGTTTAATTTCAGTTTTCTTTTGGTTAGTTTCACTTTGTTTTAACCATTGATGTGACATGAAAATTTATACACCAATGTTTATAGATATAATTGTATAGTTGGACAGATTTTGATTCATTTAGTTCTACCTCAAAACTGATTCATTTAGTCCAACATTATCAAATTATAAAATATTCTCAATAATTGTATAGTTGGACAAATTATCTTTAATACCAACATTACGCAATGAACATTTAGGCACAACCTATGAGCATCGCACGAGGATCAAATTATAAAATATGTGACATAACTAATAATGCCCTCAACAAATAAGTTTGTTCAAAGTTAAAGAGTTTTATAAAAATTATGTGCATCAGTTTTTTAATACAGTGCTCAAATGAAGAAAGTAGCTTAACAATCTAATTTTGCCGACAGATTAAGCTTGGTGCAACGCACGGGTGTCGACAAGCCTCGTCTATTTAATTATCATCTATTTATTTCCTGTTTACTTATTTCTTGTTAACTCCTCGTTCAGTTAATCCTTATTTACTTACTTTTTATCTAGCCCTGGATTTTCTATTTAATTCCTTATATAATACATATACGTATATATGTATCGTACTTTGACATAAGTTCATCGAGTCAAACTTATCAACCACAACACAAGCAATGATACAAAACTGTTTACAACTATAATACAAATCCTTTTACAAACTTATATGCATCATTTCATTCTCATATAGCATATCTATAAATTAAAACTTTATTAATAGGTCGTGACCGAACACCGTTGCATGTTATTCCTTGATCATTTATTTTAGCTACTTTCATCCTTATTTAAGGTGAGTTCTCGTAGCCCATTTTTAAACTGTTTTCTATGAGGGAAAATGATATTCAAATCTATTTTAAACTATTTTACTTCTGTGCTAAACTGTTTTCATACTTTTGGACAATGTTATGTGCCTATAATTGCGTATGTGGATACTACTATATATGTTCAGACATGTCGTATGAATTGCTTCATACAACTACTTAGCCGACTGTGTAGCTCCAGGTCGTAGGCGATAGTTGCGGAAATCTATAAGCGCTTGGGTCAGGGTTGACCGGTTGATTTGACTGAAATGCTATGATTTGATATGACTTGTCATGATTGCTATCAGAATACTACTCATACTACTTGCACTCCGCTATTATATTGCACTATTGTCCCACTCTTAAATCCTGGCATAGCAACTGGGTTCACACTTGATGTAGTGTAAATAAAGAGATAAATAATTGGATCTGTTGATTCTAATGAATACCAGAAACAATCTTCCAACTATCGTTGATTCAAACGAATACCGATAATTAGGCAAACTCCAACAATCGTTGATTCAAACGAATACCGATTATTAAGAGAATCTTAGCAAACAGCCAAGAACAAAGCAAAGCTTTTATTATTAAAACCCAAAGATATCCCAATACAATGAAAAAAGACCTATATTTATAGGACAAGTATAATCAACCTAAAAAGATTGAATATTAATTTCCTATTTCTAAACACATAATTGATTAAGAATATAGTAGGTTATTGTCAAACAAGAAACATTAATAAAATAAGGAAAGTAAATATTTTGACAAATCTGCATCATTCTCCCCGCATCATTCTCCTCCACTTGAAAAGACTCGTCCTCGAGTTTGCCTCACTCGTCCCTTGTACTCGTAGCATCCAAATTTGTATCCCTTGCATCAAAATCCCTTTTTTTGTAATGACTCGACCTCGAACCTTAATCAACTTAAAACCAAACTTATCATCCATGGGTGCAACTTTCAAATACTTTTCTTGATATTTTTTGCATATCAAAATACTAACCTCGACCAAATTGCCCTTTTGCAACAAAATTAACTCATGAGGGTTTGAATCTAAGATTTTTGAAAAATCAACACTTACAGTTTGGATCTTTGAAAAGCAAAGATCATTAGCCATAACTACAACGTCTTCCATGTTGTCTTCTTCCTCACCAAATCCTCTTTTCCCAACAAATCCTTCTTCATCCTCAATGGCATCTTCAATATCGGTATCATAAACTGGCATCGATTCCTCTTCTACACCCAATACAACACCCAAAAATGACACATTAGTTTCATCCTATTGAAAATTTGGATAAGTGTCAACAAATCATTCTTCCTCCTCAATGACATCTTCATATTGATCATCATCAAATACTGGAGGTCCTTCATAATCGTCACTCGCCATACTATAATCTCCCCATTCATCAAAAGATGAACTGTCATCCTCAAAGAATGGATATTCTAACTCTTCACCTTCACCTATCCTACCATCACGATCCCCGCGTCTTCTTGGATTCATCATGTCATTCATTCAATCAACAAATTGATCAACGAACTAATCCAAACGCTCCTCCATTCTTGCCATAATACGGTCATAGACATCATTAATATCTCTGTTTCTCCTTGGAGGCATCTTAATCAGGAATTTCGGCTCTTGATACCAACTGATGTAGTGTAAAAACAAGAGAACAAATTAGATCTGTTGATTCTAATGAATACCAAAAACAATCTTCCAACTATCGTTGATTCAAATGAATACCGATAATTAGGCAAACTTCAACAATCATTGATTCAAACGAATACCGATTATTAAGAGAATCTTAGCAAATAGCCAAGAACAAAGCAAAGCTTTTATTATTAAAACTCAAAGATGTCCCAAAACAATGAAAAAATACATATATTTATAGGACAAGTAGAATCAACCTAAAAAGATTGAATATTACTTTCCTATTTCTAAACACATAATTGATTAAGAATATAGTATACTAATCAAAGTTTATTGTCAAACAAGAAACATTAATAAAATAAGGAAAGTAAATATTTTGACAAATCTGCATCATTCTCCCCACATCAACACTCCAAACCTACAAGCTCACCAATTTTATGTTGACCTTTTCGAGTATCATTTTTAGGTGATCAACATTTACAAATAGAAGGTACTTGGAATAAAAGTTACCCATTGGCCAAGATGTTTTCTAAAGATAATAGTTTTCTTCCATAAAAGATTGTATTTCAAGTAACATTGTAAATTAAATTTCTTGTAACAAAGTATGGTGTAATTTACTATCTTATGTGATGTCTCTGAAATGTCGCACCTTGTGTTTCCACTCTTAGCGAGGTGTGACATGCCCTACGTTTCAGATTCAAAAGAACGAATAACAAAGCAGAGTATGAAGCCTTGCTAGCAGGATTGCGGATAGCACGAGAAGTGGAAATCAGAAGCCTGGCTATTTTCGCAAACTCTTAGTTAATGGTCAACCAAATAAAGGGACTCTTTAAAGCCAGGAAGCCTACGATCAAGCAATATTTGCAAACGGTGAAGGAAATATTGAAAGGTTTCGACACTTATACGATTGAGCATATTCGACGAAACCAGAATAAAAAAGCTGATGCACTGAGAAAATTAGTTTCAATGACTTTCGAACACCTCATCAAAGAAGTGCTAGTGGAGGTATTGGTGAAAAGGTAATTAGACGATAAAGAAGTCTCAAAGGTCGAAGCTGAAAAAGGAGAAAATTAGATGACCCCCATCTATGAGTATCTGTTAAGTGGCTTACTACCAGAAGATCCGAAGGAGGCATGAAATCATAATCAGGGCCCCACAATACAAGCTGATCAAAGGAAGCCTATACAAAAAGTCCTTTTTAACACTGTGTCTTCGTTGCATAAGTCCTTCGCGGTCCGACAATGTTATCAAAGAAATAAGTCCTTCGTTGCATAAGTCCTTTTTAACACTGCGAATTTAACACGGAACCTCACTTAATGGTAGTCAAAGTCATGAAACAAGGTTATTACTGCCCATCGATATACAGAGATGTTGCAAAGATAATCTAAGGTTGCACACGATGCCAAGAATAATATATGGCAAAGAATGTATAGGGAAAAGATGCCATAGTTGTTAAGAATACATGGCCATCCAGCCATTAGGGAGTCAACATTCTAGTCCCCCTACCAACGTCCCCTGGAAGCCTAAAGTTCTTGGCCATAGCAGTAGAGCACTCTACTAAGTGGGTAGAAGCAAAACCCCTAACTACAATAAATGGAAAGCAAGCAGAAAAGTTTGCATGGGAACACATAGTGTGCAGGTTCGGAGTACCCCAGATAATTAGCTCAAAAGATGATAAGCAGTACAAGGAAGGCCTATTCGTAGACTTTTGTAAAGGATTAAAGATTACACAATATTTTCCCCCGTCACATAGCACATAGAGATAATAAACCACGTCAAGAAGAAATTGGTTCGATGCCAACAAGGATGGGTGGATGACCTCGCTCGAGTACTCTGGGTACACAGAACCCTACCAAGAAATAACAAAAATGAAACACCGTTCAGCTTAGTCTATGGTTCGAAGGCCATAATTCTGTCAACAAAAAGCCTTGCTCCTGAGGGCAAAGGATATGCAACTAAGGAAAATGTTAAAAGGAAAGAAGACGAAGAAAGAGAAATAGCTTCCATCAAAGAAGCCTACTTTCAAAACAAGCTTTGCAGGTATCACAACATAAGGAGCAATCGCTCCACTTTCAAAACAAGGGACTTCGTCCTACTCTTGCTAAGCAGTACATATGGCCAACAAGTGTGGCAAGGGTCTCACATGGTAAGTGGAGTATACGAAGGAGACCTCTACAAGATCACAGATGCATCTGACTACTCATTGGTACAAACAGCGAAAGGAACAAGTCTCCGTAAGTTTTACATGTAAAACTTACCCTTTATTGTTTTCTCAAAGTCATTGTTTCGACTACTTTTTACTAAGGAAAACTTCTAAAAGTGTAGCAAACTAAGTGTTCATACGTACGATGATGTAAATCGTTCTACACTATAAATGAAATGGATTCCTTTCAAATCTTTTGTGTCGTTATTAACAACAAAAGATATTGTAAGGCCACACTTGAGCCTTACTGTTATTTACCACTAAGTACTTAAAAGTTCAACGTTCGAAAGGATGTTGTAAGGCCACACATGAGCCTTACATTTGACTAACATCCATAAAATTCATGTTAACTTCCCCCAAGGTTTTCATTTGAAACCCTAAGAGCAAAACGAGCGGGTCGCAACATGGTCTGCTTGTAAACCTTGGTAAACATAATAAGGTCACATATGAGCCTTCGCTTGATAAAGCACACATATTATCTGACAAAGATATAAGGGGTCAGACTAAGGTCCCCCAAAGTTTTTCCACTATCAACATATGAAAAACAAGGATCAAAAAGCAACGTGATAGCAAAATTTAGGATTGCACCCCTATATTATAAGTCCCTAAAGGACAATATTTAGAACCAACCACAAGATTTGGCAAAAGTTGTTCACATGATGGCCTACATAAACCATCAAAAATAAAAAAGATACAAATTGTTTAAGGCCAAATCCAGAGAAGGATAAAGACAAATTGTTCAAAGGGTACATGTCACCCTTGGGACTAAATTATCACTAACATTATGACATTTATTAAGCAGGAGGAGATTGTAGTTTGGCAGATGAAACAGCAGTAGGAGGAGACATTGGCTTGGAAACAGGAGCAGAAGATGGAGTGGCTTTCTGAGAAGAAGGCAAATAAGCTTGAGTCCTCGATGGAGTAGGGCGTTCAAGCATTGGTGGCTTCTTCGAGAGTAAAGTTTTGATCGATGCTGAAGGAACTGCTACAACTTCAGATAGGAATGGAAAAGTAGCAGTTGCATGGTCATTACCAGCCTTTGTGTGCTCCTTCTTATATGAAGGTCGGTAGCCTTTCACCTTCGTCAAGTCGAAGGGCTCTTTCATCTCATAAACCTCTTCAAAAGCAGCACATCTCCCATAAAAGACTGCAGAGGAAACGAGCTTACCAACAATCCTGCCCAACTCATCACTATAGACCAGTTCCATAGCAATGTATGGAACCACCTTTGAAACCACCTCCATCCTATCGCGTTTGAGATCATCAACTTCCTGACGGAGGGATGCCTCGACAACTTCCAATCTTGCCTTCTCGGCCTCTAGGGAAACAACCTTCGACTCCAAAGTTGAAAGGCTCACCTGATAGCCGGCCCATTTCTTACTTTCCAACATCATCCTGTCAAGGTTAGCCTTATGCTCTTTAGCCTCGCTAGACAAAGTAGAAATCTTCTCACGCAGTGCAACCACAGCAGGATTGTTGTCAAATCCGTCATAGCAACTTCACACTTGGCTTTAAGTCCTTCACGTTCTTCATCCCTGGCTCTCTCCCTTTCCTTCATTAAATCGCATTCTCCTTGATTACTTCCTTTTAATACATATAAATATATAAATAAATATATAAATATATAATAAATAGGATAATATCAATAGTAGTACTATAGTAACCAGAAGTATTGGTCTCTCACTTCGTTATCCACAAAGTTTAAAACCGGACCCGGGTCGTTCTCCCAAACGAGGCATGAAATTGACGGTTACGTTATTGGTTTGACTTTTGGATGCTTGAATAAAAGAAGGATTTGATTTGGTTTTCTAAATCCTACGGGAAATTACAAAAATTTAAACTAAGATATACTTAAAACTACAGGAAAATCATAAAAAGGCACGGGAAATTAAACCTAAACTACGGGAAAGCATAAAAAGAATTTAAATAACTTAAAAATCTACGGGCAGCATAAATAAGGCATAAAAGGAAAACCTAAGTTTACGGGAACATGAAAATTAAGGTAATTAATGCTAAAACACAAAATCGAGAACGGGATTTTAAAACCAAGCTTTAAAAACCTAAATCTTGCAAAATTAACCCTACGGATGCAAATTTATTTTTCCTAGGTCCTACATGATAAAAAAAAATTTAAAAAGAATTATATTTTTTTTTTTATTTAATTTTATATGAATTAAAAATTGATTTAATCCAAATTAAATATTAAAAATACTAAACATATTTATAATAATCTAAAAAATTCACAGAAAATACTTTAAACTATGCTTAATCTAAGAAAAATAAGGGTGTGTTTGTTTGCCCTCTTTTTTATCTCAGTTTAGGCTCACTCCCACTTTTAATTGTTTGGTATGCAGGTTTTGATTTAATAACATCCATGTGGCCCACAAAAAAGAAAGGAGATCAATTTGCTGGGATTTCTCTTTCACATACTGGGTTTTAACATTTGAGTCTCTCTCTCTCACATAGTTTAAACTTTAAATAATAATTTTATATTTTATTTTATTATAAAATATATTTAATATATATAATTTCTCTCTCCTAAACCTATATCAAATTCAAATCCTAAACCAAATCCAAATCCAAATCTAAACCCACCCATAAACCAAACGGACCCTAAGAACTTGAAGTTTTGTTGAAGAAATAAGCTAAATAAGCAAATAAGCTAAACTGCCAACATGAGTATATAAATAAATTAGTGCAAATGATAACTTAAAAAGTCCTAAGGGTGAGTGTCTAGCAGAGGTTGTGTTGAGGTGCTTGGTAAAAGGGGGAGGTTAATGGTTCGAACCCCATGCCTCACCCTTTTTTAAAAACATTTTTTTAAATATTTTTGCACACAATTAATAAGCACCTTAAAATAAAAACTTTTCATAACTGGAACATTTTCTGAAAACTATTTAATAAGCTGGAAAAGTGATTTTAAAAACAAACAGAAAGCTTAAAAAATATTAAGACACTAAATAACTAATTTTTTTGGGCTTATTATGACTGAAAAGCAAAATGAAAAAGGGAAATAAGAAAAGGCAGATACTGAGCACTAACTAATAAGCACTAGGAAACAATATTAAGAAAATAAATCAAACAAATAAGCAATAAGCCTAAAATGCATACCAAACAACCCTTAGGGGGACTTTTGGGCTTAAAATTAAGCTAGCAATCCTAAAAGTAAAGGTTCAAAACTTAAAAACAGCTGAAGCTAGCACTTCTAGCTATAAGAAAAAGCAACATTTAAACAATTTGAAAAACTTATGAGCCAAGAAAAAAAAGCTTGGGAAAACTGCTGATCCACTCAGCACTTGCTGATTTTCTGTTTTCTTTTAAAAGGCAATTTGGCTATAAACAGCTTTAAAATAAGCTATATCAAGACTTTTAAAAAACTAAGATAATTTGGAACAGATAAACACACAAAAAGCTTATACTCAAGAATTCCAATTCTAAAAACTATCTTAACCAACTGAAATATGCAAATGAAAAAGGTACTTTTAAGACTAAAAAAAACAAATATGGCTTGACAGGTTTTAGACCAAAACAACAAGGAACCAAAAGGGATCTTGACTACTACATTATGACCTCAATAACAACTCAGAAACAAATTTTAAAAGATGGTTTTAAAAAAGTTCTAATCCAATAAGTAACTTGGCTATTTTTGAACCAATAGCTTTGAAACAACTTTTTAGAAAAACGTTAAAACCATCATCAAGACTCAAAACTTTTGAAAAACTAATTAAAAGCAACTCAAGAGTGCTGGTTAAAGTAAAACAAGTGACCCAAAAGGATTTTTAAACCATTTTGACCCGTTTTCACCCTTGACCCAAACACCCCCTTAAGAATCTAGTTTTGCAATTTAAACTTGAAATGAGATGAAATAAGTTGAGGCTTATA
>BQNB010091306.1:0-26910 GCA_026074375.1 Tanacetum coccineum
AAGCGAACGCGTACGAGAAAAAAATAAATAGTGAAATTAAATAGTATTGTAAATGACCTGAAAATACGGAATGTTACAAGTATTCCGTTGATGATGGCGAAACATTGTGATTTACGCTTTATCGCCCTTGCCTTGTTTCTTTCTGCTGGTAAAGTTTCATCCGTGAGGTATTCATGGATTGGGGTTATCCAGGTATCCCCTTCTTCCTCTAGGCAAGCACCTCTCTTTCGTTTACGGACTTTTCTTTCAATTCCTCCACCAACACCTGTTTACTGAGATGCGCAAAACTGGTGGACGCCATTTTGCTTAATGCATCTGCCTTTTTGTTCTTGCTTCTTGGGACTTGCTTTATTGAGAATGCACGAAAGGTGTTAGCCAGTGCTTTTACCTTTTCTAAGTATTTGACCATGTCTGTTTCTTTCGCGATGTAAGTTCCATTCACTTGGTTTGCTACCAGTTTTGAGTCTACATTTACTTCGAGGTTTTTGACACCCATTTTTTCCGCTATTCGCAATCCCGCTATTAATGCCTCGTATTCTGCTTCATTGTTAGTTGTTTCAAACTGAAATCTCAAAGCGTACGTGAACTCCACTCCTTCCGGATTCGTGAGTATCACTCCTGCTCCGCATCCGTCAACGCAAGATGACCCGTCCGTGAACAAGGTCCAACGTGCCGGGAGCGGCTCTTCTTCTCTTGCGGACTCGTCCTGTTCTTCCTCCTCTGGCCTTTCCACAATAAAATCGGCTAATACTTGCCCTTTCACAGATACTCTTGGCCTGTAATGTATACCAAACTCTCCTAATTGTATGCTCCACTTTTGCATCCGACCAGCGACTTCCGGGTTTGATAGTACGTTTTTGATGGGTTGATCTGTTATTACTGTGATAGGGTGAGCTTGGAAATATCTTCTTAGCCTTTTGCTTGCATGTATTAATGCCAGTACTAACTTTTCCATGGCGGTGTAGTTTATTTCCGGGCCCCTTAGTGCCCGGCTTACAAAGTAAATTGGCATTTGCCTGGCCTCCCTTTCCGTCATGAGTACGGCGCTTACTGCTTCCTTGGACGCTGCCAGGTAGACAATGAGTTCCTCTTGTTCTTCTGGAGCGATGAGCATAGGTAACTTAGCTATGTGCTCCTTCATTTGTTTAAATGCAGCTTCCGCTTCCTCCGTCCACAGAAAGTCACTCTTTTTTGTGCATTTTTTCAGAGTTTTGAAAAATGGTAGTGATTTCTCCGCTGATTTTGCTAAGAACCTGTTTAAGCTTGCCAATTTTCCATTTAACTTCTGCACATCTTTCAAACACTTTGGTGATTGAAGGCTTAATACAGCGTCTACCTTATCCGGGCAAATTTTAATGCCTTTAGTATTGACCTGGTATCCCAAGAACATTCCTTCCTCAACTCCAAAGGTGCACTTTTTTGGGTTCAGTTTCATGTTGATTTTTCTGAGTGTCTTAAATGTTTCTTCAATGTCGCGGACGACTTCATCCTCCGTGCGGCTCTTTATAACCAAATCATCCACGTATACCTCGAGGTTTCGACCTATCTGTCCGTGGAATGTTTTGTCCACTAGCCTTTGGTAAGTTGCACCGGCGTTCCTTAGACCGAAAGGCATTTTTGTGTAGCAAAAAATGCCTTGGTTTGTAATAAACGCGGTCTTTTCCTCATCCTCCTCTGCCATTTGTATTTGGTGATACCCCTTGTATGCGTCCAGGAAGCACTTGAAGGGGAATCCACACAAAGATTCGACTTTCCAGTCTATTTCCGGCAAAGGGTAACCGTCCTTGGGACATGCCTTATTGAGGTCTTTAAAATCAACACACATTCTCCAACTGCCGTCACTCTTCTTTACCATCACCGGGTTGGAGAGCCAATCATGATAGTGAACTTCTCTCATTATCCCAGCTGTCACCAGCTTGCTAACCTCGTCATTTATTGCTATGTTCCTTTCTGCGGCTTGGCCTCTTTTCTTTTGCCTAACCGGTGGACAACCCTTCCTTACATTTAACTTATGCTCCGCCATCTGCCTTGGAACACCCGTCATATCCGTTGGGGTCCATGCAAATATGTCCAAACTGATTTGAATTAGGTTGCATAGTTTACTTCTGGTTTTCTCCGTGAGGTCATAACCAATCATTACTGTCTGTTCCGGATTGATTGCCACTTTAATCCTTTCCTCTTTTACTTTGTTTATCGGAGGGGGTTAGTCTTTTGGTCCGGAGACCATCGCACATTCAATGGTTATGATTTTACTGCTTCTTAGCATAAGTATTCCTCCCATAACCGGGGATTTTATCATTCCGTGCGTTGCTGATGGGACTGCTTTCATTTTCCGCACCCCTGGTCTTACAATGATTCCATTAAACGGAGACGTTGATCTCACCACCATAAAGTCCATCCATGCTGACGTTGAATGTTCATCATCCCCCTAAACTTTCACACAAGAGTTATTTGTCCTAATGGCCACTTTATTTCACCGCTGAATCCTACTAGCGAAGTTGTGGCCGGGACCATTTGGTTTCTTATTTCCGGACGGAGTCGATTAAAGCAGTGCTCATAGAGTATTTCGAATGATGACCCTCCGTCAATACACATGCGGTGCACTTGGTGCCCTCCAACCTCTGCTTCTATTATTAGGGGGCCTTCCGCTCCCTCATCGTTCCCCAGGGGTGGGAATGATATCTCGAGGTCGGGTGAGAAACTTTGAGTTATCTTCTGTCTTACTGCATTTTGCCGTGACTGGATCATTAAAATTGCCTGAGGCTTCTCTTTTCCGGAGGTCTCACCTTTCTTTTTTGGCTGTTCTTTTCCGCTGTTTTGCTTCAACTCCCGGATTATATGCGACAGTTTCCCGGCTTTGAGCATATCCTCAATTTGTTTCCTTAGATGGTTGCATTCATCTGTATTGTGCCCCACTTCTCCGTGAAACTCGCAAAACTTGTTTGCGTTTCGCTTTTCAACCGGGGTTGTCATTGGAGGTGGGGTCTTAAATTTTCCTTTTTCCAAGGCCAGAATTTCCTTCGGAGTTTTCGTGAGAAGAGCGAACCTGTCTGGTCTTTTCTCCGCCTTATGTTGGCTGCGGAAGCCCCCTCCTTTTTTGAAATTCTGCCTATGATTCCCTTCCGGGTGCCTCCAGGCCTGAGGAACTTTTTTCCTTTCTTGATTTGAGGCCGCCTCTTGCCCTTGAAGAAAAGACGTGGCAACCTGCATCATTTCGTCTACTGTTTTTGGAATTTTCTCGTGAAATCTTTTGATGAGCTCAGGATTTGTGATTCCGTGCACGAATCCGGAGATTCTCATGCACTCTGGTGCTCCTTTAACATTTCCACTTTCCGACTTATACCTTTGTATGAAGTCTTCTGTGGATTCTCCGTCTCTTTGCTTGATGTTGTGGAGCACTATGGGGTCTCTGATGCACTTTTTCTGTTGGAGGTAGTTTTTCAGGAATGCTTCTCTTAAGTCATTGTAACTGTCTATTGATTCTGGCGGAAGATCGTCAAACCATACTCGGGCGTTTCCGGTGAGCGTGGAATTAAACATGTGACACCATGTTGGCATGGCCCATCTTTCCGTTTTTGCGGCTGCCTGGAAGATTTTCAAGTGATCTTCGGGATCTTCACTTCCGTTGTATGTTTTCACATGACTTGGCATTCGTGTTTTCAGAAAATCGAAGTGACGGATTCGAGACGTGAACGAATCAGTCTCGGCACATACCCAAGGTTGGGAGAGATCATCATCTTCGACACTGAACTTTTTTCCTTCGTGATTTAGACTTCGAGTGTCCACCTTCACTGTCTTTACTTTCAGAGTAATTTTCAGTATACCTTGAGCTTTCCTGACGGCTATCGGAGTGCACGGATGTACTCCGTCCTCTGCCCTCGAGTCTCTTAAACACGGTGCTCTCTCTTCTCTCCTTACTCTTGTATTCACGCCGTGGTGATCTTGATCTTTCGTGCCTCAACCTAGTGAAGATGCTAGGGTTGTGGCGCGGGCTACGAGAGCGTCTCTGTCTTCTTGGCGATATTGTTCTAGACTCAGAATATGTTGATTCTTGTGCCATAGTACTTTTCTTCTGGTTATCGCCAAAGTTGAGCCTTGCTTTTACTTCCTCCAGCTTTTCTTTCTTCTTCTTCTCATACTCATATTTATCCGCCATGATTGGTAGTAGTTTCTCATAGTGCTTTTCGCAGAACTCTTCGAGATCCACAACGGATGTAGTTCTCGCGGAGCCCTATGGGGTTTGCTTGTCCTTCCCTATCGTATTCCGCACATCAGACCTGGGATGAATAGGGGTAGGTTGTTCGTGATTGCTCATGGTGAGTATTTTTAAGGAACGCAGTTATATCGGTCTCACGGATGGCGCCAACTTGTTAGTACAAAAACTGTGTAAGGGGGTGAATGTGGGTTAAGATCATCTATTGGGCTGGACCAATGGATGGGCTGTGATGTAGATCTTGTACTAATCTAAGTAATGAAGAGATAATCTGCACAAATGAGAATAAACCGTTAGCCTTACCGCAGGGCGGACCCCGCGATTAAGCTCCGGCGTGAGAGTAAGTACACATGTTTGTCAGAGAATGTCAGAGTACGTGTAAGTGTTAATGATTAGACAGAATGTACCTCTTTGGGGTGTGAAATGGCCCCTATTTATAGGCAAGCCCAATACTAGGGTTTCCTAGTATTTTGCTTGTAACTGTTGGTGGCCGGAGTGGGTCCCTTGTCGGGCAAGGGTCCATGTATAATCGTGTTTGCGGACGCGAGTATTCTTCCGCGGTCAGTGTTTGTCCGCGGAGGCGCACGGGTGCGGTTGAGAAGATACTCACGTGCATCTTTGAAATATCCGGAGCATGGCCCTTGTTAGGCTTAGCAGTCCAGCTATTTGTTGTATTGGGCATGGGCCCATATACGTATATTATGAACTAAGCCCAATAAGCTTGGTGCTTATACTATACGTCATCATAAACATACAAACTAACACTTATTTATAATACATCTATAACTTCTGTAAGGGCCTAAAAACATAACCGACACTACACAGTGGCGGATCCAAGAATCCAAAAGAGGGTATGCACGATTTTGAGTAAAGTTGTTAAAAAGATCGATCTTTGGGTTGCGGTTTCTGGGTCGGGTTTTTTGAATTTCGAATTCAGCGTGACTATTTTGTTTTCTGAATCTTAGTATTTAAATATGCAAAATCTGGTTTGTTCGAGATTGAATTGGGTAGTCGAATAATATATACTATAGTTTTGGTATTTCTAATCATCTTATATCATGTAATAATATATAACATTAAAATTCTTCAGTTTAAATTACTATGACTCAATCATAAATATTTATCAACAACTATATGTATATGAATACTAAAATAAAGTTACATGAATGAATACTAAAATAAAGCTACGTCGTCAAGTATTAAAAAAAATAATACACTCAAAATTGTATATCTATATATATTTCAAACACCATACTACACATCATGTAAAGACATATTCTCAATATACATCTATAACAATTTGCTACGCATATAAAAAGTAGATATTGATTAACAAAAAGACATGAGTAAAAGTTATATCTAGCATGAAACGGAAAATAAACAGGAACTCAATGAAACAAAAACTATTTAACATGTCTAAGGTATAAATTTAAGTAAATTGGTCCTTTAGTGTAAATAGGGCCTTGAGTAGGACAAATAGGTTGACGTGGACCCAAGTTGGGTTTCAAAATAGAGTATAACATAAGCTAGTAAAAGCATTAAAGTCTCACTGTTTAACCTTCCCTCCTACTTCAAGAACCTACTGAACTAAATCACCAGGAGCCTTCTTCTTTACTGTTTTTTTTTCAACAATAGCAATTTAGATTAAGGTATGCCTCGCATTTTTCTTGTATCTTAGAGGGTGTGCACTCAGAAATATTTAGTGTATTTTGTGGTTACTTCTCAAAATTTTGTATTTTTTTACACTAGCAATACTTTACACAGGGTATGCACGTGCATACCCTGTCTTTCAAGTAGATTCGCCCCTGACACTACATAACTGCTATAAACTACTAAAGTAAAACTGCAAAGGAAATCACCATTTCAAATTCAAAAACATAGACTTCATGTTTCTGGCCACTTTGACTTATTTGAGTTTATCTCAACAAATTCCTCCTTTAAACTCAAATATATATTCCATCCTTAATTAGTTATGGGTTTCATCTTGAGCTTGTTCAACAATTTTCTGTTAGAAGTGTCTTTGTAAGAGTATGTGTTGCTTGATTGCGATTCGTCACCTGATTCAATCCCAAGTCAGCCATCATAAAGTCTTGAGCCAAGGCTTCTTTAACCTTCTCAGATTCCAAAAGATCATCATCTTCATTTTCTTTATTCACCTTTATATTTGCATCCACATCCATGTCACCATCAATCTGATTTGACGGTGAATTCGAACCTTCACCTCTTCCGTAACTTGTTTGCTGGCAATACATCAAGGTTTGTTGCTCGCGAACATGTTTTTTTCCCACCAACAACACTATGATTTTTGTGTTCACGTGCACTTTTCTCATGTACTTTCACATCTCATCCTTCCTCCTTTACTTTCACACCTCTATTCACCATTACATTCTGGTTCTTTTGCGAACACCAGTCTAACATGGTGTTCAAAATCGGCACATGATATTCATCTTCAGTAGGAATTTGTTTCCATGTATGTGAAAGACATTTGTTCCAACTTCTTTTATTTGAACCTTTGCCTCATCACCAAACGAGACACTTCCATCTACAACTTCTTTCATCTCCAAAACAGACCTTTGTTACCGCACATATGATTCCTAGCAGCCGTGTCGAGATACCATTGTGTATCGATAGCAACAACATCCTCATACACCATCAGCGCCTCTTCTTCAACAACTTCCTCATACGCTATCATAAATATACCATAAACTTTATCTTCTTCGATCACGAGGTTCGTATTCTCTTCCACTTTCTTTGGTAATTTACAATCTTTTGCATAGTGACCCGACTTGCCACAATTATAGCAATCGTTTGCACCATCTTTCACCATCTTTGGGAACATGCAGTTTCTTGCATAGTGGACCGGCTTGCCACAATTATAACAATCATATGAATGAATTTCAGTACCATGATCGTAGCCTCTTCTACCGCCTCTACCACGACCGAAACCATGCCTACCGTAATTTCTTTCTCTTCCCTGTTCATTTCTTTGTACATACATAGCCTCTTCTTCTACAGTCACGTTTGTTTGCAACACGTGATCATCAAATGACTCTTGTTTCTTCTTAATCTTTCTTTGTTCATGTGCCTCTAACGAACCGACTAGATCATCGATTGTTATATCTTATAAATTATTCGACTCTTCAATCGCACACACCACATTCTCGAACTTCTCGGTTAACGACCGTAAAATCTTATCTACAACTCTTGAATCGGTTAGATTTTTGTCGTTTCGCTTCAGTTGATTCACCACTGCTTGCACACGAGTGATGTAATCGAAAACACCTTATGTTTCCTTTATTTCCATGGCCTCCAACTCACCACGTAGAGTTTGGAGCCGCACTTGCTTGACTCGGGGACCCTTTATACACCTTCTCCAACGTATCACATGCCTCTTTTGATGTTGTAGCCTCCGCAATCTTCTCGAACCCCCGACTCGTCCATCGATTGAAACAAGAGATAAAGAGCGATCTTATCCTTCATGCGCTTCTCCTTCCATGCCTTTAACTAATTTGCACACATCTTGCGCACCCATTAATGCTCACATTTGGATACTCCACTTATCGTAGTTTGACTTGTTTAGTTTCGGTAGTGACACATAGCCTAACGAAGTATCGAGAAGATTCATTTTGACCTACCAATTTGAACTTGGTAACTATTATTAGGCTTATTATATAATGTTATGAAGAAGTGTATTTGAGTGGGGGGGCTGATGTCGTGGAAGTAAACATGAAACAGACACAACAAGTTACTTTCTTATTACTTGACTTCCCACTGATAAACATACAAACTAACACTTATTTATAATACTTCTATAACTTCTGGAAGGGCCTAAAAACATATCCGACACTACATAACTGCTATAAACTACTAAAGTACAACTGCAAAGGAAACCACCATTTCAAATTCAAAAACACAGACTTCATGTTTTAGCTGGCCACTTTACTTATTTGAGTTTATCTCAACAATAATATCGTGAGTCTCCTCGCAAAACACTAAGTATAAAATAACAATCTATTTTCATATATGGTAGAATTATCCACTTAAAATAGTGTGATTGTTTTATCTCAAAATTAGATATTTTAAATTAAGTTTTCCCCATATCAGTTTCAGTTTCAATCAGTTAGGAGCTACATTAGAAGAAAAAAATCCACAGTTATCATTTTACACACGGGTATCTTTTCACTACTCTACTACCAATACTATTTCTTCTCATATTTTTTAGCGTCACTTGTTTTTACTCATCATTATTCATTTCCCATGTAGTTTCCGTTGTTTGCACTACAACATATGTTGTAAGGGAGTTTTTCTTACCCGTGCGTTGCAACGGGACAATTGTGTCACTGTTAACAAAGTTTAATACATAAGTAAAATTGTCATTCGCGGTTCGTCGCGTGACCATTGGTTCTAACTTTCTAAACGGTTGTTGTCCCTAATGATGCAAACTAAATTACAAAGTTAAGCTAATTCAAAGTTTAACGCATCAGTACAATTGCAACCTTTTCCAAAATGTGCAATTGGAGTCTTTTATTGCAATCAGTTAATTTTTTTCTCTAAATCAGTTCTTATTTATTCATCATGTGTTGATGTCTTTGTGAGAATATCATGAATTCTTTTATGCTGCTTCACGAACAAAACGTAACTACAGCATACACTCCTTCAACGTTGCATCACCACCATGTAAACTTTCCTCATTCTCAAGTCGTTGATGTGCAGCCTTTTGTACGTAGTTCTTTACTTTAATTAATGTTAAGACCTTTATTTTGGTTTTGGGTTAATTGCTTAAAAATGTATCATACTTGCCACTTTTTGTTATTGTGTGTAATGAATTTTATTTTTCTTATTATGTGTACTGAACTTTAAATTTCGGTCATTGTATGTATTTTGTGACCATTTGACCCTTACTTTTTTCAAATTTTATAGGCTAAAATGGTCATTTTACATGACCAAATAATCACAAAATACACACAATGATCGAAATTTGAAAGTTCAGTACACACAATAAGAAAAAAAAGTTCAGTACACATAATACCAAAGAGTGACAAGTATGATACATTTTCAAGCAATTAACCCTTTGGGTTTTTCGCAACCTATATTTTTATCAGAATAATTGAATTACAAACACACTCATAGACTGATAAACCTAACAGTATAAATACAACTGTAAACAAATTTTGAAAAGACCTTGAATGAATTATCGAGCAATGTTAGTCTGCTTCTTTGTGATGTCATCTTTAGCATTAATTTCAGCAATTGTGTTCGAAAATTTGTCATCTGAAATTTTCAAATTTCTCTCCACTTTCATTATTTGCCAGGTACCATACATCCAAAATGTTAGTAATAAGTTTAACCCGAATACCGGATGACATGAAACCAAAGAAGATGGTTTACCTTGTCTTCAGAAATCGTCGTTTTCTTAGTCGTTTTCTTTTTCCAAATCCATGACCTATCCATCATTCGAGATAGTTAAAACTTCATGAATAACTGAAACCGCATACAATCTGCCACAAACAAAGTACTACACCCAATGAAACTCATTATCACAATTAACCCATTTTCATATAAAAGGTATGATTAGAAAACTGTTATCTTAAAATTCACCCAGTTTGAGGACTATATGTATACCAAGTATTAACAGTCTCGTTGATTATAGATGAATAACCACTGTCAATCTTAACCTGTTTATTCTATATTCTAACCCTATTTTTCTTCTATAATTTTACCCCACAAAATTCACCGTCACTAACTTGCAACTCTCCTTTCGCCGTCCCGAGGTAAGTTAGTATCCAACTCCAAACTCCATAACACAAGGACAAAAAAAATCATATTTTTACTACAAGTGTCATTTGTGTACTTCACAACACTTCTGAAAGTAGCCTTTATAACTTCCTTATTCAAGATAGCGTTTGACTAGTTACAAGAAATGTCATCCGCACATGCAAGACCTGCTTGCATCTCAAGTATGAGGATGAGCAAAAACTCTACCGTATGTGGAAATCAGTTAATGATGCCAATCCATAAAGTGATTCACACAAGTTGGGGTAGTCCAATATTTAACATCATTGAATAACATATGAGTTTGGCAGACACGTCTTTTAATATTCAACAAAATATAGTCAATCACTCATATTTGTCTTAGTTCAACAATACTCTCGTATTGTTGACTGAAAATGGACAAGTTTAGAATGCTACAAGTGATGCATGGATTTAAGCATGCAAATATAGGACACAATTATTATAAAATGAAAACAATCGTACCACGTATATTAATTCATTGCAAAAATAACAATAGTTTTACAACCCTTTATCCAAATACTAAAATGATAAAATCACATATCTACATGAGACTACTAGCACGACGAAGCTCAATCCCTATAGCATGTCGAGTATGCTTAGTTAATTGCATTGCATTCATAAACGGATGAGTTACATTGTCATCTGTGTGAACTTTATTAAGGACAATTTAACCCATCTCGATAATTTCTCGAATGTAGAGATATTTTTTTGATAATGTCATGCTCCCTTCATAATTTCGGGATCGTTGGCGATAGCTATTGCGCATGTCGCATAACATCTCCATAGGTTCTTTATTAGTTGGCACAACATTTTCAAGTCCACCAATAAACTTCCTCATCCAAATAGCTTCCATTGTAACTTTTGAAGCAACTATGTACTCAGCTTCTATAGAAGACATCGCTATAGTGCTTTTCTTAGTACTCTTCTAGTCTATGACTCCTCCATTAAGCACGAAAAAATATCTTGATTGGGATTTAGTATCGTCTTTGTTGATCTGGAATCCAGCAACAGTATAACAAGTAACTCTGAGCTCATCTTCAGGATTTCCCTCATAAACAAGAACCATATCTTTACTATTCCTTAAATATTTAAGAATAATTTTAACAGCTGTCTAGTGTAATTCACCAGGATTTTGCTGAAATCGACTACATAAATTTTATGCAAAAGCAACATCAAGTCTAGTATATCTCACGGTATACATAATAGGTCCTATAGCCAAGGCATAAAGAACTCTTTGCATGCGTTTCACCTCTTCAGGCTTAGAAGCACCTTGAGCCTTGCTCAAGTTAGGTTTCTCTTGCATTGGAATATTTCTACGCTTTGAATTTTCTATCTTAAAATTCTTTAAGCTTTTATCAAAATAAGCATTTTGACTAAGAGCATTAACCGCTTAGATCTATCTCTTGTGATCGTGATTCCAAGGATATATGTTGCTTCTCCTAAATCTTTCACAGAAAAACATTTACAAAGCCAAGATTTTATTTCTTGCAGCATTGAAATGTTATTTCTCATGATTAATATGTCATCGACATATAAGACTAAGACTGCAACATTAATCCCACTAGCTTTTAGATATAAACATGGCTAATCAGGATTTTGAGTAAAACCAGCTTTCTTGATTTCCTCATCAAATCTTTGTTCCAGCTTCTAGATGCCTGCTTTAACCCATAAATGGATTATTGTAGCTTGCATACTTTTCTGGGATGTTTTGGATCCATAAATCCTTTAGGTTGCACCACATATACGTCCTCGCTTAGGTGTCCATTCAAGAAGGGGTTTGGGCATCCACTTGCTAAATCTCATAGTCATAGTATGCGACTATGGCTAAAAGAATACTTTTAACCCTAATGTCTGTTGCTACAGGAGAGAAGGTTTTCCCATAACCTACCTTGTAGGTTTAGGTATAACCTTTTGCTATAAGACGAGCTTTGAAGGTGTGTACTTTGCCATTCATATATGTATTTTTCTTGAAAATCCATTTGTTCCTAACGATACTGCCATCAGGAGGAAGATTGACCAAACGCCAGACTTGGTTATCTTTCATGGATTGTATTTTCGCATTCTTAGCCTCAACCCATTTATCAGATTTAAGATCTGAAAATGCGGCTTTATAGTTAGGAGGTTTATTAAGATTCCCTAACTCATGCTTCTTGGCATCGACATAGCAACCATATTGATTATGCACTCGAGGTATCCTATTAGGTCTACAAATGGGAACTATCTCACCATGGGGTTCAACATCCATATGCTTGACCTCATTGTGTTGTAACCTAGTATTTTCAGAAGGTTGTGTATTTTCTTCTTGATTTATTTCAAGATCTACATTGCTCCCACTTGCTTCTCGTAAAGTGAGACTATTCTCAAAGAACTTAACATAACGAGCAACAAAAATCTTGTTCTCGCATGAGTTGTAGAAGTAGTATCTCATCGTTTCCTTTAGGTATCCTACAAAAATACACTTAACAAATCTAGACTCAAGTTTATCAGGCATGTCTCGTTTCACGAGTGCCTCACAACCCTAGACTTTAAGTAAGACAAATTGATAGCTTTCCTACGCCATATTTCATATGGTTTAGTATCAACCTTCTTGGTTGGAACCATGTTGACGGACTCTAAAGCATATCCCCAAAAGGACTTTGGCAGAGCTGTCAGATTCATCATGGATTGAACCTTATCAAGTAAAGTTTGATTCCTCTTTTTAGAAACCCCATTATGTTGTGGTGTATAAGGTGGAGTAATTTAAGAAACAATACCACAACTTTTTTTGTGATCTACAAACTCATGACTCATGTATTCGCCTCTTCGATTAGATCGAATAGCTTTTATTTTCTTTCTAAGTTGATTTTCTACTTCTTTTTAACCTTAAATGTTTCAAACACTTCATGTTTATGTTTCATCAAGTAAACATAACCATAATGGTTGAAATTATCAGTAAAGGTTATTAAGTAGATAGGGCCTTCTCTTGACATAGTTATAAAAGGGCCACATACATCGGTGTGTATAAGTCCTAGTAGTTCTTTAGCTCTCTCCATTTGATGCGGGAAAGCCTTTCGTGCCATCTTTTCAGATATACAAGATTTACACTTATCAAAAGATTCATCGCTAGTGGTTTGCAAGATCCCATTATGTTGAAGCTTTTCAATGCGCTTCTTGTTTATATGACTAAGACGACAATGCCAAAGATAGGTAGAGTCCAATACACGTTAGGCTCTTTTATTACCAACATTATAAATAGAACTAATATTTGAAACAAGATCTTGCATATCAATTTCATAAATACCATCACGTGGAATAGCATTAAAATAAAACACATCGTATTTTGAAACATAAATACCATAATTCGTAAAAGTATGAATATAACCATTTTCAACCAAATGAGAAAGTGAAACAACACCTCTAGTAATAGTAGGTACATAATGGCAATTGTCAAGTACAATAATTAAACCACTAGGAAGAACTAAATCAAAACTTCCAATAGTTTCGACAGCTACACGTATTTCATTGCCCACATACATATTCAAAGCTACATTTTTCAGTTGCATGCTTCTGATGTACGGTTTGTAAGGACTTCACAGGAAGTTTTACAATCCCCTAGGCAGTGCACCTAATCGTTGAAGTGTAGTATAGGTAAGACTCGAGGGTTGTTATCGTTCTCTAGGGGAATAAGTTGGGAAGGCTCAAACAGAATCTAACATAGGGCTAAAGGATTGAGAGGAGATTCTTTTTGTGTTTTTATATTTTTATGAAAGCAAGTAAATATCATGGTTTGAGAGGTTGGTTGATTTTTAACTAATTAAACTAATAATTAAATCTATACTACTTGTGATAATTATATGGTAAACGAACGTATTTACTTAATCATGCATTAATCCTTATTATGCTTCTCCAAATTATGTTGCTTTGTCACTCTTGCCATGATCTGTGTAAGTATTTCCAAATCATGAACGAATTACACGAACTTGCCGTCTATGTAATATTCCGTTAAGGCAAAACACAAGTAAGGTAGCATGAAGACTATTACAAGGCCCCTAAGAGTACTGATAACACTCATTTTATACATATTTCTACATGCGTTATCAGTGCTTTTATATATCTATTTTGGTTAAGTATAAGAACTTTCAATACTTAATCGAGTATATTTGCTATTATTGGTTCATGGTAACTGTCGTGGAAGAAAACGGAAGAATACACGAAGATTTGAAGCTTAAACGAAGAAAGAACTGAAGTTAAAGATCTCCTGACACATGTCCACTGTTTTGGCCATAACTTGAGCATACGAACTCGGATTGACGTGATTCTGGCGGCCACACGACCGGGAAAGAATTCTCTGCAACTTTGGTTTTGGTCCAAAAGCTAGAAATGCACCAAGTATACCGCACTTCCAATTAAGTGCGGCGCACTTTTCAAGAAATCTCAGGTACGACGCACAAAATAAAAATGTGTGCCGTACTTTCAGTCTGATGCATTAAAAACGTGAATTTAGCCTCAAAATCGACCACATTCATCCTTTTTTGGTCCCCAAGTAATTTTTACCCTATAAATACCCCGAAAACTCCAGGGGAAACACACACCAACACATACAATCAAGTTGGAGAGGAGGAAGAAGTGGTGAGGATCTTATGATCCAATGATCCAAACACCCCTTTAATCTGCCACTTACCACCATACTACCACCACTCTCCACCACTAATTCCTACAGAAACACCACCATTTCCAGAACCCAAACACCATATTTCCATAATTTAAATACATTATACCATAAGCATTAGACGATTCACCAAATCTCTAATTCCATCACTATATTAAACCCGTTACCAAACACACCATTTGGTGATGTGTTCTTGATTTCCAGCGGGTTCGTGACAGCCTCGTGGGTTACTCTAGTAGGTTTGGATGTTGGTTGTTTTAAGGGAACAATTGGCTATTGGTTGGTTATGATGTAGTGTTCGTCGTTTGTTTTGGCAATATGTGAAACATGAAAAATATTTGGATGATTTTGCTATAACTTATGAATATGATGTTTATGAATTCGATGTTATCTTTACTTGGATCCTTGTTTATCTTTTGAAAGATCATTGCAACTTTCATAGGCCAAAAGGGGTAGTTGTAGTGGTTAGTTTTGAGTTGCGAACCAATACTATACTTGTGAGAATTATGTTGTAAATTGATAAACAAACTAAGTGAGATCATGTTTAAGACCCTTCCTAATGTTGACCAACCGGGTTGGAAGAAATTCATAGATATGCATATTTGATATAAACCATTCCTAATGCACTCGTGATAATGTAGTATATAGGGCGAAAGGATTCTATGTTATCACTGGTAGATATTCTTGTTATTATGATTACCCGTCATATATGACTTGTATGCTTTGTTTATATAAAGTCTTTCTCTATCTATATCTATTATGTTATGTGGATTATGCCTTGTTTCTTGCTTGCTTAACACACGTTTAGGCTATTTGATCCGTGACAATCAATTAGCTTTGTTACTTGATAAACAATCTGTGAATTGCTACAAATCCTGTGGAACGACCTGGACTTACCTAATAATATATTACACTCGAATAGGGTATACTTACCCGAATGTTGTGTTTTTAGTCAAAATCGGTATCTCTAGTTATTATAAATTTAAAGCTTGTTAAAAAACACAGTACATTACATGCAATTAAAACACTTAAGAGTGATCAACCATATTAGGGGGTAAGGTAGTAAGAAGACTGTTATCGATGGTATCCTTTCTACACACTCGCGTTTCCCTAGACGTCTATGAAAATTTAATATCTTATGGCTAGTTTTCTAAAGCCTAACGCGCACATCCATTACAAGAATCAACATAATAAGGATCAACATATTAAGTTTCATGCAATCATATGTAAATACTAAAGGATCTAGCCTAGCATGTTAAACAAAGAAGAAGAACAAGAATCAATCATAAAACGCATAGACATATTAAGTGATTCAAAGATAAATGAACTTCACTTGATTAAATCATGGATTAAAGGCTGACACAATAGGGTTTTGAGGCCCTAAAAACGACATAAAAGCTGTTACACTCGAATTATTAAAGTTAGGGTTCGTCTCCCAAAAACAACACACTAACCCTAAAACGAGTTGGTATATATAGGAAAATAGGCCGCCACGGCGTCACAGGATTTCTGATGCCGTCGCTTCGCCGAATCTTCTAGGGTTTCTTTTGAGGCGGTTACGATCTGACGCCATCTTGAGTTTTTTTGACACCATCTCTTGTATGTTCTGGTGCCGTCGCAAAGAATAGCGACGCCGTCTCCAGGCACTGTACGCAATTTCTTCAAAAGAGTTGGTGTAGAGTCATAGTCTTGTCCATTTCTTCTCCAATTGAGCGCAAGTCACGTGTATTTCCTCTAAAAGCCATCCAAATGCTAAAAATGCAAAAACAAACGTTTAAGTACATAAATCGGGCATAATAGCATTATTTAGGGGGTTAAATGACCCCTAAAAAGCATATAAAATAACACCTTATCAAATACTCATACACTTGGGATTTGCTTGTCCTCAAGCAAATGGGCTTTTCTACCTAGACAATAGCGATATTGGGGGCATTTAACCTACTATTCAAGAGCAGTTTTCGACACAACCTTCTAGACCTCGTAATTAAAAGCACGAAATTCATATACTAGCACCTCACATAAGTGTTTGGATTCTCTTTTTCTCCCGGGTGTATAATGAATTATAACAATGTGGGAAATGGGAAAATAACACTCATTACCTGTCGTAGCATACAAATTACCATAGACTTGGTAAAGGATCTAACCTCTACCGCTAGGCGCAAGTACTAGAAATTACTATCAAATAGGGCTTTAAGGGTTGTGGGGTGTAGGTGTAAGATAACAATAATGGAAACGGAAACGGAAAAGGATGGGATATATATAGGGGTGACTTTTTTGGTGAATTTGGGGTGAGGTGGTGAGTTAATTATCATATAACAATACACGTTGATTGGGTTGCTAAGCCAAAGACTCAAACAAAGATATACAATACTCTACACAACTCTACATCAATCTCTTTTCTTTTTCTTTTTTGATTTTTTTTCTAACATAATACATCAATTGGGGCTTATATAACACCCCCATTTTGACATATATAGAAGCGGAAGCTAATCTGGGGTATTATCTCATAGTATAACAGTCATAATCATAGAAAACGAATCGTAAAGAGACGTTTTTGGAAAATTTAGTTATCATTCATTTATTCATCAGAGTTTTTACAAAAGAGAGGTCCCAAACATCTAGAAACATAAAGTTTGAATGATAACAGTTTAGCCATCTTCAAGTCCGTGCCACTCCGTGCTATAAGATGCTCAGTTACCTGAGATAAACATGCTAAAAAGTCAACACAAAGGTTGAGTGAAATTCATAGGTTTATGTTAAACAGTTTGAATACAAGTTCAATAGTGGGTTACGTTGTTATACACCCATAAGTGTAATAATTGCAATGAGTACAATTATTATAGAAAACAGTATTATTGCCCTAAGCTCATGACACCGAGACCTTGAGATAATCAATAATCACAAGAAGTTGCCCCAACGGGTGCCTTTGCCAAACACCCGCATAGTGATTCAAATGAAGTGCGTTTGGTTACCAGAAAGTATAGGTACACCAACAGGGGAAGTTCCCAGTCCCAAATAGATCTATTCACAAGAAATTCGCGGTATTATCTCCAAAATGTAATTAACGGTTTCATGATAGTGGGGTCTTAATGGCAAAAGTAGGGACTTAGGCAATAATGCATCAGAATAGCATATAGTTGGAAAAACACTTGTATTCATGGTTTATAGCACTGCGTTCAACCAACCTCGCGGGGGTTATGTAAATTATTAGAAGATTTACAAAATGCGGGCTATGAAAACTCACCTTAACAAGGAAAATCTGATTGATGGCAAAAGTATATCCAAAGTGAAAGTAACGGCCTCGACAGAACTGAGGTAACTATGTCAAGGTCTTAGTGTGATGGTTTATGTTTCATAAACTTCCATAAAGTTTAAATGTATTACTTTATTTTATCAAATTTTATGGAAATATGTATCATGTTAGGCTATCTAATCCAGAGGCCATGTAGTATTGTTTGAGAGTATGGCACTTTAAATCGTAACCAGCAAACTCGTCAAAACAAATACCCAAATAAGAACCTTCAACATAAAATTCCCTAGTAACGTGATATGATAAGATTTTTAAGTTTCTTCAAAAGCTAGTCGATGATAAATTACGTTAATTATATAACGTAATTGTTTTATAATGCGTCGATCGTTGATTAATAGCGATAAATGTATGGGTTTTAATTAAAATCGACTCTTTATAATATTCATTATATATTTTTATTTTATTAATTTATATAAAAATTATTAAATTTCATTTTTTAAGTTTGCAAAAATATTGGTAATAAAGGACCTTGAATTTTTAATCTTTTTCAAAATTGTACTTGTATAATAATAGTATATGTAATTTAACTTTAACTTTGAAAACTTTGGAAATATAGGTCCTTCATAGTTATATTCTTGGGAAATAAATGACGTTTTCATCACATCTAGCTATAAATTTTAGGTAAAAGTACGATATATACCCCTATGCATGAAAACATTTGCAAATCAAGTCCAAAATTCATATTTTTGATATTTTTGAAATCCAAAAGAGTTTTGCAGGTCATGGCTTATTAGAATAAGCTCAAATAAGATGTTCTAATATAAAAAAAGTTTAGAAAAAGGATTCGTTAACTAGAAAATCAAAACGGGTCGTTTTTAAGGTTTTAACAAAAAACGCATGGGTTTGTGGTTCAAGGGGTCAAACAAGAGTTTATATAGAATCTAACAAGTCCTCTGAAAGTCTAAAATAGATTATAAGCTTATGGAACAAGGTTTTGAGCTTACTTGAGCTTAAATGGGTCAAATATGGGTTGTTTGAGTTCGTAGCCTAGAACGACTTCAAGGGTTCTTTTTCTGTTTCTTAGCTTCCATTTCGATTCTTAGGGATTCATTTTTCTAAGACTGGCTCGATTCACAACCTCTAAGTAGTGTTTGAGTTTAGATGATGAGATTTGGGGGGGGGGGATAATAACATATGTATGTATGCGTGTGTATTTATAGTGTAAGAGAGAAATTGGAGGCCAAGTTTAAGTAAAGTAGGATCAAGTAGAGTGGAGTGGTGGCCAAGGGTTAGATAGGGTGAGTGTTAGGAGCTAGGAGGGTAGCTATGCAAGGTGTAAGGGTGCATGAGGGTTCGGTTATTAAGAGGGTGACGAGGGGGGGGGGTGTTTGCTTGGTAACCAAGTTGTTGTAGCAAACAAGTAGGCAAGGAGGTGAGTAAGGTGCTTAACCAAGCTACTAGGTAGGGTGGTGAATAAGGTGGGAAGGGTTGCTATTGGTTTTTTAAAACGGTTAAAAGAATAAAGGGGTGTCGGGTTGGTTTGCGTTTAGGGTTAGGTTTTTGATTTTAGGAAGTGAATTAGGGTTAGGATTTAAGGATAGTTTAGGGTTTAGCGATTAAGTTTAGTGTTAGGATTAGGGTTTAGGTTAATGTTTAGGTTGAAAATGATATGGGGTTTTAAAAATAGGTTTTAGGGTTTGATTAGGGTTTTAGGTGTTTGAGTGGTTAGGGTTTAAGATTAGGGTAATTAGGGTTTAAATGTTGTGCATTAGGAGCTTGTAAGTTGTGTTTAAGTGGTGGTAAGAAACTAGAAAAAAATGGTGGTAAAATGAGCTTATTTGAATTTGTGCTTTATTGATTTATACATTGAGCTTAAACATGTTGTACCATGGTTTTAGAGGGAAGTATCGTTTCAACCTATATTATGTATGATACGTATAGACATGCGTGATTATTGTACATTCATTTTTATATGTTATTTACATATAATTAAGGTTTGAATATAAACATTAACGGATAAAGTTGTTTTGATATGACGTTGTAAATGGTTTGTAAATGGATGTAATGTAGACAGTGGTAATTGGATTTAAGATCTAGACTTGACTTTAGGATGTTTACATTTAATAAACATAGTATAGATGGCATTAGTAGAGGGTTGCGTGTCGTTTACTTTAGAGAATGCAAGTTAGTTGCAATGAGATAAGCAAAAAAATTCCTATAAAAAGGTGGTATATATATAATAGATGGATATTACAGTGCATCTAATTTAATAGATAGATAATTACATTGATTTAAAATATTACCGGGTTTGTTATGAGAAGTGGTGGTTGGATTTCGCGGTTAAAGGTTATTATCTCGATACTCTTTTCAATTAACTTATTTAAATTATGTAACTAATGAATGATAGATTAGGTTTCATAAAAATTCTGTAATTATGATATTAGGAACATTTATTATTTATTTGGAAAAATAATTAGGGTTTGTGGTATGTTTTAATTAGGTTTTGATTGTGTTAATTCACGCATTTAGAAAATTAGTAGATTTTAGGTCATCTTGCTGAGTGTCATAATCGGTCATACGTATAGCCTTTTTATTTATTGATTTTTGAGCCTAAAATTATCCTTCAGAGAGTCAATTACCAATCTAGGTGTTGTTATAATGAATTAAAAGCTGAGTGGAAAGTCAGTCAATTAATGTTTACAGATTCGTTTATCAAATCTGGTTTTTGGGGCAGAATTATGGGTTGTGTTTGTGAGGTCCAATAAAACCATTCAAAAATCTTTATAAAATGATTAGTTGCTATAGTAGTCATTTTATGATGTCTATGAAGTTTCTAGATTTTTGTAGATTCTCTTTTACTCCAAGTGTCTAAATGTTCTGGTCAGTCAACTTTTTTATGTCGAATCTGGTCACCTTTCTGGACATTTAGGATGCTTGAATTTTTTTAAAAATAGTTAGACTTCATTATTATTTTTTTAAATCACATTAGTTACACAACCCATTGAAGATGTAGGAAATACAGTAAGGAAGTCTAATTAAGTCGTTTAGTATTTTATTAGTATCCATAAAGTTACTATAAAATTCTGCTATAATTTGAAAACTTTAATAAAGGGATTTAAGGTATTTAGTGTATAAATTAAGTTAGGGAAGTATGGTTGGTGTGTTTATAAGAAATATAGACATTAGTATCATCATTTTATAATGGTTACTGTTTGTGGTGTGAACTTAATCATGTGTAACTGTATATTTTGTTATCGTAGAGATTTGCTTGGAATTGTGTATGCATACGTGAAGTTTGAATGTGAGGGTATCATAGTTTTTCTATGTTTTCTTAGGGGTTGAAAATGCTACTAGATCTGGGGAGGTGGGTTTCCTCTTGAGCTTCTTTTAGGCGGCATAGTTCTGTCACAACACAAAGAAAGATCACGTGAGTTTTCATACCATGACATATTCATATCATGTACAAACAACTTAATCACCACGCAAACAAATCACATAAGCTTTTATACCATGATATATTCATAACATGTACAAACAACTTAACCATAACGTAAAGAAATGAAATGAGTACTCATACAATGATATGATCATAACATGTACAAATAATCACAACATAAAAGAATTCACAACACATCAAGTAGAACGTCAAAGTAGCCATTAGTCATTCATCATAAAGATTTCAGTACATGGTTGCATCTGTTTCACAAAAATATGGCGCATGCCATTACAATCATTAGTACGAATCCTACAAACCAACATGTCCGGTTGTTAGTGATTTCAAAACATAATAAAATCTAAAATGATACTAAAACTACTATGAGTCACGTGGTGATCCACGCGGCTCATAAGGCTGCGAGTCCATAGAGGCGGTATCATCATCATCATCAATGTCAGAAGTGGTAACAGCAGCAGCAGCATCTCTAGCAACAACATAGGGATCATCAGAATGCGGAGTAGGGGCAGATCGAGCAAAGGGCTCAGTAGGTGGTTTTCTGACTTGCGAACCGAAAGGCACAGTAAGACCATCTTCAGACTTTTAACACTTTTGAAGCATTCAACACATATATTCACTGAATTCTCGGTAAAAGTCCTTCCCATTCCTTTCATGCACCAACTCCTCCTCCAGAATTCTCTTATCCTTGAAAACCTTGCTCCTTTCATACTCATCGAATCGATCACTTAAACCTCTGACTAATTCCTTCAATCTAGACAAATTTGACATCACCTTTCTCACCGTATGATCTATCCTAATATTGTCATAGCCTAGGCCTACAAAATGACGATCTTATTCCTTAAACTTCCTTTTTATTCTTCCTTCAGTATCGATCCTTTCCATCATTAATTTTTCCATATCTCTCATCCTCCTCCAAATCGCCCCCAAATTTGGACCCATAGGACCGGTCGGAACAACCTTAGAATTTCCAGTCAAAAGATTTGCAGTAGACGAACTCTCACCAAAATGAAAGTTTTGACCAAACGAAGCAATGGGAGGGATAGGCTGACCATCAGCATCAGGGATAACAGGAGAAGTAGGAGGTGTCTCTTCGTCTTCAGAAACTGGAGGTGGTGGATTATTCAAGTCGTCACCTGTATAAGGCTCAATTACTTCCGCCTCATCATCCATTTCCCAGTCATCATCATTATTTTCCTCCGGATCCTCTTCCGGGTCTTCTTCCGGATCCTCTTCCGGGTCTTCTTCCGGATCCTCTTCCGGGTCTTCTTCCGGATCCTCTTCCGGGTCTTCTTCCGGATCCTCTTCCGGGTCTTCTTCCATCCAACCATTTTGATTATTAGGGATATTACCCCCAACCCAGGGGTGAAAACCATCTCCATGACCTACGGGTTGAGCCGGTGCATTTTCGAGATTTGCAGGAGCAGGCACATTAGCAGGAGCATCGACGTTAGGATCATTCGAGGGTACATTTGCCATGATTATCTGCAATCATGCAAAATAATGCATAAGGTCACTATATCGTAAAATCAACTTACATAAAATATACATGAATAAATATTCATCCAAAATAATTCCAATAACCCATGAACAATGTTCATTTAATCTTTATACATAAACAAATCTCTTTTGTTTAACATAATAATCCATATGTATTATATCATCATATATACATATTATAGTATTTACTTCATAAATACTACTCATCCATGATTAACCAATCATAAAGCATAAACCATTACTTAAAAAAAGTAAACTTACAGGGATGACTGGATGAATGCCACGAGGAGTCTTTGCGTGCGTAACCCAAAAATAGTCATAGTTTAGGTTTTTGAAAAGTTGACCTAGTTCTCTATGACTTATGGCTCTGGTACCAATCTGTAACACCCGCATTTTCGGGACAGCGCAGCGGAACATATATGGGTGTTACTTCATAGTACAATCACACATAATTCATAAAGAACGACTCAAAAGAGACGTTATAATAACATTGGTCCCAAAATAACATGTTTGAACAATATCCCATATTCGACATATGGTCAAACCATAGTACCACAAAAGTCACCCATCATAATATCGTGTTTCACAAAACAACAAATTGTATCATAACATTTTAACACGGGGATATTTAAAAGTCCAAACATAGACCACGCAAGACCCTCCTCGTGAACTCCAAGTCATCCATCATCCTTGATTACCTGAGATAAAACATGCTAAAAAGTCAACGAAACGTTGAGTGAATTCATAGAGTTTTTCATAAACCATAACATGAACACAAGTTTTATTTTATACATCATCTTATAACATTGCGGATCAAACAAGTTATATAAATATTTGCACCGAGCTCATGACACCTCAAGCGTTAACATCAACCACATATGTAATAAATTACCATATGAAATAAACAATTTTTCTTTGCCCCCACACGAGGTATCATCGCTAATATACCTCATTTCTCTAATCACAAATCGTCCGTTCAAGGGTGTTCCCACAATGGATCCAAACCCCGGACGGGGGATGTCAACCCCAATAGATCTATCAAATGTATTAGCGCTCGCTAATCCAAGCAATTAAGCGGTTCATGAAATTAGGGACTTTATGCGATAGGTACTCGTGCAAAATATAATTCAGGAACGGGTCCAGCATACCAAACAATCTTGTGTTCAAATTTTCAAAACTAGCATGTATCTCCCTCGCGGGTTTTCAATAAAACAGTAAAAGTAAAGGCGAGGCTATGAACTCACTTGATAATGTCGGAAGAAAATAGATCGGCGATAAACGAACTCGGTCGTCGGCGCGTAATCACTCGGAACCTATACAACATGTATGGGTTTTAGGTTTTATGTCGGTAAAAATAATAACGACCCCAAAATAGACAAGTATGTATATATAAGTATGATGATCAAGTTATAATTGGGTAAGTTAAATCACACTTAAGTTTTCTAAGTGAATTTTAAAGTATGACATTTTTACTAGTTTTATTACTTGTTAAATTTCACTAGTTTTATCACAATTGGTCCAAAAATCCCAATAGGCCCAATTATAAGCCCATTAAGTAATTTAGTTCTTTTTAATGGCCCATGACCAGACCTTAGTCCAAATATTAGGCCCAAGTGAGTTGGGCCCAATGCTAAGCCCAATAAGTCTTATAAATATAATTAGTGTATTTGGGTCTAGTGGCCCATTTAAGTTTTATGGCCTATTTTAAGTTTATGTATGTAACTTGTATAAATTTTTCGGGTTTTCGAGGTCGATATAAGATTAAGGTCAGTAGGTTAATTATATAAAAATTCCCAAAAGTGGGTCCTACCACCTCGGGTTTTCGTCGCAAAAACGCTTTATAACTTTTGGTACGGATATAGACGTAAAAGTTTTATATAAGTTTATGTTTATAAAAATAGTTGTATCTCTTTAACTATAAATAATGTACTTATACTATTTACATTTCTAGTTTCATATTTAAGTGTACATTATAGATTATAAGTTATTTCTATACTTTATTTTGAGTTATCATATACTTAATGTCACTTTTTCATACAAAAGTCAATTTACAATTTTTGGCTGAAAACTTACTTTTACCATTTTTGGCACCATTTCCAAACTATAATGATCTGAGAAACCATCCAATTGATTATAGTTCTTCATATATTTAGCTATATTTCAACTCTTTTTAGTTTTAGCCAATTAAATTCGTAGCTAGCACTTTTTATCCAAACAAGACAGCAAGGTCAGATTGTATAGTTTTTAGTAAAACTTGCATATCTCACTCAATTTTTACTTTCAAGTGCTGATTCAAATTGCTACTAGCTCATAAAACAATTGTCCACAACTTAGATAAATCAAATCAGTAGTTTATCACACTTAAAAATGTCAAACCTTCTGTTTACTTCTGCCATAATTTTTCTAATGATTTCCACCATGTTTTAAGCTAGGTTTAACCATTTTTAACCTAATCTATTACACACAAAACCCCAATAAACTCTTGATCATCATATTCATCACATTTACAATTACATTTATAAATAAATTACAAGAAAATACAAGAATAATTAAAAATAAGTAAAGGTTTATACCCACTAGATGATGCAAGTGATGATTTTCACCCAAAACAAATGTAACTCTTTTACACCAAGCTTTGATTATTAACCCAATACCCCTAGATCATCATTATTTCTCCATGCATTGACCCTATGATTACTTGAATTATCTCAGCCCCTAATGTGTATGCCCTAATGTGGTTAAAAATCTTGCACAAAACCCCTCATGTCACTTAAAAATGAAGGTATACACTAAGCTAGGTTTTCATCTCACCTAGCTACAATATTGTTTGATATGGAATAAAAACTTTGATGGAATAGTGTGTTATGGTTTGATGGTGTAACGGCAAGACAAGGGGGAAAGAGAGTATTGTGTGGTAGTTTATGTAAAACCAATGGGAGAGAAGTGAAGAGTTGGTGGTTTTTTTGTGTCAATTCCACATGCAAAAAGTGCTAAACAAGTGTCTTTAGACACTTGTCCTAAGAGGGACACGCCACAAGGGTGGTGTTGGTGCATGATTTGTGTTTTAATTTTATAAATCTTAGTGTTTAGGGTATAAATTTTAAGATAGGTAGGTAGTTTTGAGGCTAACGGGTATCAACGTAAAATAAAACGAGAGTTAGGACGAAACCACGAGGTAAAAACGAATATGATAAAAATAATTTTACATTAAACGGAATACTTTTCTGAAAAGCTTAATTTACGTAAGGTTCAAGACGAAATAATTGTTTTAATCATAGCTCGCAATTAATTAAAACGACGATTTCAATAAAATATCTCGATGTAAATAAAAGTAATTTGTTTAAAATTTATAAATTAATTATGAGATTATTAAATAGTAGTGACCTTAAATTCGGGTTCTTACACAAAGTTCTTGTTGCGTTTTGATTTTCTTCATGTTGCGTTTTGATTTTTTTTGTTTTGTTGCGTTTTGATTTTTTCTTGTTGCGTTTTGATCTTGGTTGCGTTTTGGTTCATTGCGTTTTGATTGCAGGTTGCGTTTTGAAGAAATTTCATTGCGTTTTGACCAAATTTCATTGCGTTTTGACCAAATTTCATTGCGTTTTGACCGAGATTCACTGCGTTTTTGTGTCATTGCGTTTTGGTGTCACTGCGTTTTGGTGTCACTGCGTTTTGGTTAAAGATAGCACTGCGTTTTGTCTAGAAATCTTGTGTGAAGAAAATAGTTTCAGTAAAACAGCCATAACTTTTGATCCGTAAGTCCGTTTCAGGCCCGTGACCTCTCAAATCGAAGAGAAAAACGAGACGGATCACACTGTAACCAACTTTTAGCTAGTTAAGGATTTTTCTAAGGCCAAAACACTCGTTTACTATGAGTTATTGACATTTTTCAGTTTTTTGGAATTTGTGTTAGACTTGTTTTTGTTCTAGCTCACGGCCAAAGTACCTCAAGAAAGCTCAATCTGAAAAGCCTTGTGGTAGATCAACCTTTGCTAATCCAAAGTACCTCAAGAAAGCTCAATCTGAAAAGCCTCGTTTGTATGAGATCCCATATG